>CAXKVW010000160.1:0-239303 GCA_964058825.1 Carex arenaria
CAGTTATTTTTTGAACTATTTTTTTTTTAATTTAAACAAGAGATTGTTGTTTTATGTGCCTTTTCAATCAAAATAGTGGGTAGTACCAAAATTATAATTTGAAATGTTTTTGTTAATTAATCAAAATAGTAAGAGCAACTAAGTCTCCTCAGAATAGAGTATAACTAGGGTGTTCCTAAATTCACCAAGAGTCTGTCTTTGTGAACTCAACTCTAAAACATATCGAATTGATTTTAAATGATGAATTTAAACAATTGAAATTCTTCTACCTTATGAGTGATGCGTCAACATGTGAAAATTTTAAAATTTCAAATTGATTTAGTATAAAGTCAAGTGGTCAAAAGTAGATGGTTTATAAATTAATTTTAATGCATTCATTTATTTGACACATTTTGACCACTTGACTCTATACAAATTTAATTTTAAATTTTAAATTTTTTGCATGTGGACGCATCGCTCGTAAAGTACAAAAATTTCAATGGTTTGAATTTGTCATTTGGAGTCAATCTGATAAATTTTAGAACTGAGTTCACAAAAAGGCTTGATAAACTTAAGAACACCCTAGTTTTATGCAGGTATAGGTAATATACATTATTTCCAAATTTTTAGATTTGGGCTTGAAATTTACCATGCAAGTTAGTAAATAATAGTTTATTCCCACGTTCTTTTCACCTTTTTTTTTAATTAATTTCTCATATTCTTAGATGTGTGTATTGTAGGTATTGCGCGCACACCAACCAGTGCCTTGCTCGGTTCTCTGTAAGCAACTAAACTCGGCTCAATTGCAATTAGAAGTAAGGTAAGTTTTTATTTTTATATCAATTGATATGCTTCTTGCCTAGGCAACATTAGAGGCCTCTAGAAAAAGAAAAAGAGAAGCTACAAGTGCATATATCATATAATTTGTTTACCTTTTGAAATTATAAACTAACTAACAGTGTGTATATGCAGCTCCCTCCCTTTTTTTTATTTTAATTAATATTTGCTCATTATTAATGAAAAAGAGTACAAGTTTTGGATAAATGAAAAGAAAAATAGAGGAAAAAAATAGCACCAAAAAAGAAACTAATATGAGGAGACCCCAAACCTTAAACTGAAGTACCAAAATGATCAACCCAAACCTGTGTACCAGATCGCTTAGAGTGGTATCATCCCAAATTTGCTGACAGTTTTTTTATTTTGATCTAATATATTTCCATTTCTTTCCAGCCTTCCAGGTGCTCTTAAGAGGGCTAATGTTGACCCAACACTGGTACAAGAGGTCTATTTTGGTAATGTGTTGAATGCTAATTATTTGCATGCATGAAAAAAATATTACTTGTATATATTCATGTTATCATTTGTTGTTTCTGGAACAATTCCCGAACAAATATCAAATTTGGTTAATTTAAGCACTTATATAGTCTAATACTGAAATCTTGATAACTCTGGTATTCTTTTGTATAAACACTATTTTCTAATTGGTTGAAAACTTGGGATATTTTTCTGTATAAGCACTAAATGAACTTAGGTTTGATTGGTGTATTGTTACTTTATCAGTATCCACCAGAATGCTATTAAGAGACTTCATAGTGAGCTGCCAACAACCCCGATTGAATCCTACATCAAAAGCTGGTACAAAACTCACAACACCTTTTGTTACAAATATAACAAATACTTCCACAATTTTAAACTGTACATAGTACAATAATGGGCATCCCAATTCAATTAACGACCGTAAACTAAAAGTAGCAGTCATACTGATAATTGATCTTATTTTTAATTTCTATGTAAAAAATGTCTAAAAAAAAATTTCTATGTAAAAACTGTGTATATTGTAGCTGGTAGGAAGGATTTTAACAAATTGGCGGTTTGTTCATCGACAATTCGAAAGGCCTACCTCTTCCCATCTGCCTCAACAGTCGTTGCTAAAGCAGCAACGCGAGGCACACATCTAGTATTATTCTTAAACAAAGTGCTCCGGGCTGATTGATTCCGCATGCAATTCAAATGCTGTGAAAGACCTACGATATGAAATTGAGCACATATTTTTCAATTGAAGACTTTTAAGGAAATTTGAATAAAAGGGTAAAACAATAGTTATTTTATACCAAATGTTTAATATACAACCAATAAACTAATTCTAAGCTTGAGAATCTCTCATGTGAATAACTTTAATTAATCAGTGGTTGGAAAAATATAAAAGGTAAACTTCAGAGAAAAAACATGATGGAATTAATTGCAAATGGTCTGATCAGTTTAAGTGTATTCAAAACAGCAAAACAATTTAAAACTAATTCGCTGCAATAGAATAGACGATGGTAATTTAAAACGTATTTATTGCAGAAACATTAACATATATTTTGCAAAAATAAATAAATAACAAAAACAGTTATATGTTGTTTCTCAAACTCTTGTAATCTCATTACAAAATATATTCATGACGAAAAAAGTGGCAATGGAATAGATCTTGCATGAAGGACAAAACAATGCAAATAGTGAATAAATAAGTAAATTGTTACAATCATAAAGAAGCAACACTAGTTCAGTTTCACAAGCAAATTAAATAAGAAAGATACGGGCACAACAATCTTTTTATGTATTTTGACACATTAATAATTGTTACAAATTCTCAATTTTTTCTCAAGAAACGGACAAAAAAGATTGTATGCACAAATTTCAGAATGCAAAATAAAAAAATATATATGTATATAAGTGGAGGTATACCTTGCACTCATATTATCGAGTGTGATGTTGGCAGCGAGCTAGCGAACATGACAGGTGAAATGAAATAGTTGGTGAGTTCCTGTAGCTAAAGCTAAACCTTTAAAATGAACAGGCATATATCTGCAGTCCATCCACTTGAGGGAAACGAGGTACTCGATGCCTATTGGGAGCTCCACTAGCTGTTCCAGTTCCAACAACCAAATCTCTTCAAGGCTCGCCATGGTGCCCTGCTCCATCTCCACTTGAATCAGATTAGGCATTATACCCAATTCCAATTTCTTCAATTTAGGAAACCACCCAGCCTGAAAAACTAGTTGTTGTCCTTCATATGCTCTTTTGAGGTACATGTACGTGAGGTTTCTGCAATGGGAAAGAGATGGTAGAGGATCTGTTAATAGTTGAGACCATCCAAGCAATAGCGTTTGGATACTATTCCCAGATATTTTGAATAAAGGTGATTCCAGCATGGTTTCATTCAGTCGCCCTTTGAGATCTAACTTCTGAAGTTGTGGGAGGTTTAGGCCTTCCAATTGAAGAAGTTCATTCGCATTGCTTGCAACTATATCTAAGGTGGAAAGGATACTCATCTTTGATAATGATTTGCATAACTCTACTGTGTGGTTTTCTTTCATGTTCCTTGTTCGGAAGCTTCTCAGTTGAGTTAAATTACCGAGTTCTCTTACTACCATAGCATTTGATTCTAATGCCTGTATAGTCTGGATATCTTTAAGGTAAAACATGCTCTTAGGTAAAGAGATTCCAGTACGAGTTCGTAATGACCTATATGTAGGATCTACCACCACCTCAGCAAATAGATGACGTAACTTGTTTAGTTCTGATACGCCATCTGGTAGCTTTTGTATTTTGGAATACATGAGATCTAGTGTTTGCAAGTTGTGAAGTTTCTTGATAGATTCTGGTAAAAATTTCACCTTTGTATTTCTTAAACCTAAGTAGTGGAGATTGAAAAAATTCTCAATTGCATTTGGAACCGTTTCAATGGGCATGCCTTGTAAATCTAAAACAGTAAGATATCTTGACTTGTCAAAAATCATGGATAGCAAAGGTGATGAGGGACTATCATTGTCAACCAACAAAAAGGTCCTGAGTTTTGGTAGACAAACATGATGCTTGATCGTCTCCCCTTGTTTGATTATTGAGAGTCGACGAGTAGAACTATCAACATTTTTTGAATTGTTATCCTCAAGCAACAATCCAAAATTTTCTTGTTCGCATAAAGAGATAGCCAACTCTCTTAATATATCATGCATCCGGCACCACTTTACCCTACCAGAAAAATTTCTTTGTACCACTTGTAACATACTGCGATGTATGAGCTCATTGAGATAACCCTCTGCCACCTCTTCTAATGTGCTTCTTCCTTTTTGTTCTATAAAGCCTTCAGCTATCCATAACCTTATTAGTTTTTTCCTTGCAAGCAAAGAATCTTCTGGAAATAAACCACAATATAGAAAGCAATTCTTTAGGTACCTTGGAAGGTAGTTGAAGCTTAGAATTAGGATACTCTTCAATGGACCCAGGCTAGGGTTGTTGTCTAGCTCCCAACTAAGTTGATCATATGCTCTCTTCCATTCGGATTCTGTATTATCAAACAACGACAATATACCACCTAAGGAAACAAGAGCAAGTGGCAAGCCATCACACTTTGAAACAATCTCTCTTGCCCACATTTCTATTGGAGGAGGACATTCATGGTTTTTTTCAAGATGAAAAGCCTTTCTACAAAACAAGTCCCACGATTCCTTTTTTGACAAAGGTTTTAGTTCTAGCCTATTGTTTTTTGGAGCAAGATTAGCTACCTCAGCCATTCTACTGGTAATTACAATCCGGCTGCCTTGATGGTTATCAATAAGTGTGTCGCTTATATCCATAAATGTTTTCGGATCCCACATATCATCTAGTACAATCAAATATTTCATTTCTTTCAAGAGATCCCTTACATTTTCTTTCAATCCTCTAACATCCATGTCAGTTGTGTCAATAGGACTATTATTCTCATGCTTACAAATTTCCGAGATCATATTTCGTAGAATATATTCAATTGAATATGATTGCGATATAGAAACCCATGCACCGCAATCAAAGTTTTTTCTTTCTCTCTTGAAAACATTGGTAACCAATGTTGTTTTCCCAACACCACCCATTCCCCAAACTGATATTACAGAGAGTTGTGGTTTCTCACAAATTGCCCAGTTTGTTAACACCAGTCTATTTTGTTCGATTCCCACAATATTATCTTCATCAATGAAATGAGCCGAGACAGCTGCATTATGTGAAAATTCATTTGAGTAATTTGAGTTGTTTCCATTTTTTATATCTATTATCGACACCCATCGCTTCTTCATTTTTGCAAGATTCTTAAGGCTTTTCTCTGCTTCAAGCAGTTGAGAGGCAAGTCGTTTGAAGTCTACCAATAACTTTGGCTCTTTAAAAAGTTTTGTTACAAAAAATGAAAATCCACCAAACTCCTGGTTACCAATTAGATATGCAAATTCAACCACGATATCTTCAATATGATTTGCTAACTTTTGTACCTCTTTAACCCAAGTTAATAGAGATTTATTGCTCTGATGGTGTGTTCCTATCTCATCAAGAAATCCTTGCATCACCCGAAGTTCACTACCAATGTTGTTCATGTTTGCTTCGAGGTTTGCATAAGTTGAGCGAAGGTCAGAAATTTTTGAAGTTGCTACGTTCGCTACTTCGTTAGCCAAGGCTGCTCCAAGGACCTTGAGGGCTGCAAAAATGGCTGCTTCGGCCATGCTCAGTTAATCTGCTTCAAATGTAGTTATTATTTATTCATTCATTCGTGAGCTGAACAAAGAAAATATCAAAATGATTGAATATTATAAAATATACAAATTCTTTATTTTTTTTTTCAATTTTCTATATTATTTATAATTGATTTTCTGTTTTCCAAAAATTAATAATTATTTGTCTAGATATATGCTAAGATAAGCATTGTTGCCATTTTGGACATATGGAACTAATTCGTGATGCATTTTGTAGACACTCTGGATCTTTTTAAGTGATTTGGATTGAGGTCAAATGAGTTAGGTTGATATAGTCTTGAAACAGTAAAATAGAGGATGAGAACATGGGCTGTGGTTTGCACGTACTGTTACACTTCTGTCAGGAATTTTGAGGCTTGGTCACGGATCTAGAGCTTTGGTTAAGCATTTAATTAGCAATTGATCAAATATAAATAAATAGATTTAAGTCCACTAAGTGTCCAGGGTGCGGGTAGAAGTGCGTTGCTTGTGCCTTGTGAGTCATGCATGTTGTTTGTTGGGGTGCTGAGTTGAATGGTCTGAACTGATATGTTCACAGCCTGTGAACCGGACCGTGAACAATTAAGGTGAGTCACCGTTTTGCCTATTTTGATGTGCACAAGGCACAATTTCAACTAGTATATATAATGTATTAATTTAATCATCTGTCTATCTTATGAACACACTCAAATACTTAGAAAAGGTTTTTACCAGTTCATGGTTCCGAAAATCGGCTGATTTTGAGCTAACTAGGTCTACTCGAACCAAAATCGGCTGGGGTGATCCGAGTTATACCCGAGTTACACGGCTAGCGATTTTTGTATCAAAGCTCGGTTATATGAATTTGACTTGGTCGTTTAAATCGATTTTTGCATCATAACAATACTATCATAAATTTTTCACCGCAATTACAGGTACTAGACTTAAAGAGCAATTTAAAAATTAAATAAAATACAAATTAATAAAAGTAAAATGGGATTACCGACCTCGTGGATCGATGTGTTGCAGACTTGGTGCGTCTTTTCGTCGTTCTTTTGTTTACCTTTCCGCCATATATCAGAAGAGATCGATCGATATCTAGTATTATCACAGCTAGAGATGTAGAGATGAAAGATTTGAGAATGGATTCCTGTCGGAGGCGGAAGTTTGATTAGAAGCTGCCAAGATTGATTAAGTGTGGTAATTTGGATTTGGGGGTCAAATAAAAAAGGTTCAGATTCTGCTTCACATGGAACTCCTAAGTCAAAGATGATTAATTCAAAGATGCTTCACATTTGAAATTTCAATTTTGTACAAAGTTAGATTTTAAGTCAAACGATGGAAATTTTTTTATCAATAGAAATTATAAATTCAAATATACAAAAATAGAAATAGTACATGTATTGCAACAAATATAGTAAGATCGGAGTCACTGGCAACGATGAATCGAAGTCAATTACTCCAATCCATAATTTTATATATTTTTTTATTAATTATATTGAATTCTGTAAGAAAGACGCCACATTTGATCAAGTTTTAAAAAAATAATAATAAAATTATGGATCAGAGTCATTGACTCCGATCCATAAATAGATAGATCATTATTGCTAACTGCGATCTTACTATATTTGTTGCAATACAAGTACTCTTTCTGTTTTTGTATATTTGAATTTTATAATTTCTATTGATAAAAAATTTCCTCAAACGATTGTGGTCATTTGATTGCAAAAATTTTAAATTAATTTATAAACTTTCTAATTTTGATTACTTGGCTTTATACTAAATTAATTCGAAATTTCAAAATTTTCACATGTACAACAACTTCAACCGTTTAGATTCGTCGTTTGAAACTAATTCGATAGATTTTAGAGTTGAGTTCACAAAAAAAAAACTTGGTGAACTTAGAAACACCCTAGTTCTATTCTTAAAATTATATACATTTTATCTATTAAATACATTTGAAGTGATAAAAATTTGAAATAATACAAAAAAAAAAAATAGGATGAAGAAATTTAATTAAACTGATTAAAATATGGAAGATGTGACACATTTATATATAAAAAAAAACATAAATATCTAACGTTATCTCTAAAATAACAATTAAGTAGATTTTATTTTGTACTTGATTAAACGGATTAATTGCATGAGTTCTGATTGCACACTAGCTGCTTTTTTTCTAGCAGCAGGTTAATGTACGAACTACGAACTTTGTGTTTAAAGCTAAAACCAAAGGCCATTTTCATAACAATTTTTTTTTCTTGCACTCTGTGTGGACCATCCCATCCGTTTTTTTTTTTTTTTTTTACTTAATTCTGCATTAGAGTATACTGACAGAAAGATATTTTTTATATTAGCGACGGTAGTATCCGCGAGGATATACCGATAATCCATCGCAGATAGTGTCTTTATTATTGTAGTAACAATTTGTAAAGGTAGAGTCTTATTAGGGGACAAGTATTTTCTTGGATTAATTTCGCCGGGACAATTTTACAGTTCAGATTAATTTCGGTATCTAACTCAATCCGGTACTTATTTGATTGTAGGGGATCTTTTCAGGTTCGTGCAAAGATAAAAGAATAGTCCGGATCTACTAATTCTACATAAAGAATTGTAGTAATTACACACTCACACACCCTAATTCCTGCACATGTGAGATACAAACTTTTGTCCTCTAAGAGGATTTATGTTGTTGGTACTAAGCAGCCGCAGCATCATGTACAACATTTGATATTTACACAACACACAGAACGAAAATGATTGATCAATTGTACAGATTTCAAATGAAGTTTTAAAGCACTAATTGCACAGTAAGTTTATGATAATTTACAACTCCACTTGTTCTAATTCTGAACTAGATTCTTTTTTACTGGTGGAAATTATTCTTTTTCTAAGTTTTACCAAAAACATTGCACTTGACGCATGCCAAGTGTCAGAGCAGAATTCTGGTAAACCATGCAACACTTGCTCCTTTCTTAAACCGTGCTAATCTTTAATAAATCATCTAATTTTCACCTCCTCTGACCTTGCTAAAAGAACAATTCCTCTTCAAAATATAACAAAAACAAATAAAACCAATTATACCATGTTTACAACAATCTCAGATTTCATTTGCAACAACTGGAGCTTGGCATTAGGGTTGCTCTCTCTTTGGAGTGCATTGCATATTGTTGAATGGGCATGGTTCACACCAAGACGGCTGGAACGGAGGCTCCGTGCACAGGGGTTAAGTGGTACGGTGTACCGGTCGCCAACCGGAGATTTGAAGGAGATTACAAGGGTCAATAGGGAAACATGGGCCAAGCCCATGCCTCTTTCTCATGATATCACAAGTCGGGTTTCACCGTTCTTTCATCGCAACATGAAAGAGAATGGTAAGGTTTACAGTGCAAATTGTGTAAAGAGATGGTCCAATTATGGTGATAAAATTGGAATTTTTGTTTCGAACTCTTTTTTCGGTTTTGGTAAAATTCTTGAAATACTGTCTGACAATTAAAACAGCTTTTTTTACTATATATGAGTTTTACATTAAACAGCTGAATTTAGATGTGGTTTAAATTTTAATTACTCTGATTTGAAGTTTGGTATAAATTAGGTTATTACTCTGGGCATTGATTGTCTTGTTTGATCAGATAATTTCAGTAAATAAGATTGCTTACCAGAATATCAGTTAAGTTCAGTTTGGAGCAAATAATTAAATTTCACATGTAAAAATGCAGGAAAGACATCGTTTACTTGGTTCGGGGTCATTCCGAGGGTCACAATTTCAGATCCTGAGTTAGTAAGAGAGATTCTTTCAAACAAACTTAGCGAAATCGAGAAGCAAAAGCTAACACCAGTCGGAAAGTTATTAGGTGATGGTCTCTTTAGCTATCAAGGCCAGAAATGGGCAAGTCACCGGAGGATACTGAATCCCGCTTTTCATGTCGAGAAATTGAAGGTAATATAGAATCTAAAGCTCATATCAATTTCAATTTTTGTGTTGAAAGAGACTGTTTTGATTCTAACATCGAAATCTGAAACAAACATGAACAGAGAATGTTGCCGGCTTTCTCTGCGTGTTGCAGCGAATTAATAGAAAAATGGAAGGGGTATTCTGGGCCGAACGGATCGTTTGAGCTAGATGTATGGTCTGAGATGCAAATGTTCACCGGAGACGTCATTTCTAGAGCGGCATTTGGGAGTAGTTTCCAAGAAGGGAGAAAGATCTTCCAGTTACTATTTGAGCAAGGAGAGCGTCTCATTCGGGCTTTCGAGGACGTAGTTATCCCTGGTCATTGGTAATTTATATTCTTTAATTTCTTATTAAATGAAACTAGCGAGAATATCGCATGTTGCCTTATGAAATTGTTACTGATCTCATACTGATTAAATTTTTTCTTATTAGGTATTTGCCAACAGAGAACAACAGAAGAATGAAGCATATCGATCGGGAAGTCAAAATGCTCCTAAGGGGAATAATAAAAAAGAGAGAGAATGCCATGAAAAACAAAGAAGTCATCAATGAAGACTTGTTGGGGTTGATGATGGAGTCTAACATGAAAGAAAAAATTGGAAATGGCAAATCAAATATTGTAATGACGAGAGACGAGATGATAACAGAGTGTAAGCTGTTTTACTTTGCAGGGCAGGAGAGCACTTCTGTGTTATTAACATGGACATTAGTTGTACTGAGCATGCACCTTGATTGGCAAGAGCGAGCGCGCCAGGAGGTCTACCAGCATTTTGGAAAGAATAAACCCGACTTTGACGGGTTGAGCCGATTAAAAATTGTGAGTATTAGGATGATAATATTTGTTGGTTTATCCTTTTGTTGAGCCCAAATTCAGTCCTTTTACTATTTCCTTTTGTTATCATAAGCTCTGAGGCCATACAATTCTTTTTGTTATCGTAACGGGTCCGTACAATTCCGCATCTGCTACTATTATTAGACGGTATCAGATGTGCCATTATGCACAGGGGGCGTCCGATCAAAATCAATCAGTCTAATTATCAATCTGAACTTCTGATTTTGATTACACGGCTGATGCCAAAAATGATGCCTCTGCTCCCAATAAAAGGACTGAATTTGGGCAGCCGGATGTCGATCCGTGTCATGCGCCATTTAATCCAAAATACAAAATAATAATGATAAGCTAGTTGATAGGATGCTCTGTTTTTTGTTTGTAGAACTTAACCATGGCATGTTCAAAATCACAGGTGCAAATGATAACTGCATGTTGCACAACATCTTTGGCAATTATAAACATAAAAATGCCAAACTTCACTTAATTAGCTTTCAATCTCTTAGTTAACTCTTAACTGGTTTCAGGTGACAATGATATTATACGAGGTACTCCGATTGTATCCTCCTTTTGCAATGCTCACCCGAAGAACATACAACCCCGTCAAACTTGGTAACGCAACCTATCCACCCGGCGTGCTTCTCTCAATGCCAATATTCTTCATCCACCATGACAAGGAATTATGGGGCCAAGACGCTGACGAGTTCAAACCCGAGCGTTTTTCTGACGGCATTTCAAAGGCGTCAAAGACAACAGGCCGAAATGCCGCATACTTCCCCTTCGGATGGGGCCCACGGATATGTATCGGGCAAAACTTTGCACTTGTGGAGGCTAAGATGGGACTATGCATGATTCTTCAGCACTTCAAATTCGAGCCGTCGGAGAAATATATTCATGCTCCGATTACAGTCGTCACACTACAGCCTCAACATGGTGCTCCGATTAAGTTTCATAGGTTATGATATGATGCTGATTTAAGAGACATATATAAGTGTTCATTAATTCGGCAATTGAAATATATTTCAGTGTTTTTTTTTGTTATATAAAACAGGAGGATAATTGAGAGTATTAATTGACTGGGAATAGAAATGCATTTTATAGACCAAAAGATTGAATTAATTTTTGTTTTAATTGAAGTATTGATCAATTGTTAAAATGTTCATGCAATAATTTTAAAAAACTGTATACAATATTAATGATGACGTCATACATTCAACACTAAACATGCTATCACATATTTCCAACACAAATAATAAAAAATGACAAAGAAATTAAGGACCCATAAATTGTATATAAAGAGCTGTGATTTAATGAAAGGGCCTAGAAATTCAATTGATCTAAACATCCTAAAACATTTAAAAAGTAGTGATTTCTAACTATTGAACAAAATAATTAAAAAAATTCTAAAAAAATGTAAATTAAGTCTGCAAGTACAATTTTATATGAAGATCATGTTAAAATATTCATATTGGCTGTTTAAATTTTAAAAATAAAAATATTAATTCATTGTACGGATCAATATACTTATGCATAGTATTTATATAACCTAATTCAAAGTTAAAAATAATAAACCGGGTTCACTTCGTTTTGCAATATCATTTCAAAAATGTTCACAACAAAATTTGAACTTTTCTGGAGATTTAAGTATTAGCCCTTGAATACACCACACTAATTAATGCCAACTTTGAATTAAATAGTTCAAAATATATAATTTGAATCCTATACATTAAACCAAGAAATAAATTAAATTTATGTTTAAATTAAGCCGGTTGTTTAAATTAAGCCGGATACTTCATATACGTTATGTATCATATTATCATATCAATATCCGTATTTGTAGCACTGTACGATACATCATACATCTGGAACCTAAAACAAACATCCTAGTAAATTATTGAAGACCGGATACGGATTATTTGTTTCGGGTTTCAGATGTGTGATGTATATTGAAGACCGAATACAGACACATCTGTATCTGGTCTTCAATAGTTACTAGATTATTATAATTGACGATACATCAGGAATTAATTTTCTTTTTTTATTTCTAGATTATTATCAACTGAATCATAGAAAATCTCACAAAAAAAAATATTTTTTTTTATCATCACTAAGTAATTAAAAGTTGTCTTTTCATTTGGACAATTATCTCTCTTCTAAATAGGAATTGTATTAATTAGGTGTTCAAACCATTGATTAAAAATTCTTTTTACCTTTGTAACGTCATTTTAGTGGAACTTTATAACGTCTGATTTGACTGAAAAATTAAAGCATTTCTAATTAGAAACACACCATCCGATCCAATCCATCTGTTTTAATTATAAACATGAACATACGATCCAATCCCTCCGTTTTATATTGAACAGCCCAGATTTAAATAACAATTACCCGAAATGTCAATCTGAATAACAGCAGATATATAGCACCGTTTGGAACTTCTAAATTACATAATTCTCCCTCTAAAATTCATAATATGATATTTACCCTTCTAAATTTAAAAAAACTCCAAATTTTATCTAATTTATTGTCTTTTCTATTTAAACTCATTTTAAATTTATATATTATCTATTTTATTCTTTATAAAAAAATGTATATGCAACATTGTTAAGATAAATGTTGTCTTCCCATTGGTCTGTGTTGTGAGGACAAATTATTCTTTTTTTTTTTACTTTAACATCAGTGTGTTCCAAAATGTCGCTGCATATGTTTCATAAGTAGAGAAATGAATAATTTTTTATTGAAAACTAACAAATTAGAATACCGGATATTTTTCTTAAACAAACTACATATATAAAATAAATTTTAATAAAAAAAACTAATAAATCAGATAAATTTGTTAGTTTTTAAAATTTAGAGGGGGTAAATATGATATTATTTAGAGTGAAAATACATAATTTAATTTCGAGAATTTTTAGGAGTATGCATGAAATTCCCAGAAAAATAAAACTAGGTGCTCCGTAAATTATTATACCCATTCACTCCATAACCTTCAGTAATAAACCCTGACCAAAAAAATGAAAGAAACAATTTCCCAATTTTCATCAATTCCATGGTGCCTGATCTTAGGCACCATTTCCTTGCTTCTCCTATGGGGAGGAAAACAAGCACTTGAATGGACGTGGTTCAAGCCCAGGCGCCTGGACCAAATACTCAGAAAGCAAGGCCTACGCGGTACTGTGTACCGATCCTTCACTGGTGACATGAAGGACGAAAACCGGCTCAACAAGGAAGCGTGTGCCAAGCCCATGCCTTTTTCGCATGATATCTCAGCTCGTATTTTACCTCTGTTGTATCGCACCATGAAAGAATATGGTGAGAATTCATAATCTTTTACTTTTTCCTCAAGATAAAAGAGTATTTTTTGTTTATTTTTTTGAGTTAATTTGGTGGATCGAGGGAAGACTAAGCAAGATTTATTCCTATATATTACGACATTATTGTAATATGTTAAAATACTAAGGGTATATTTTTTAGTTTGCAAATTTACCATTCAAATTAAAATAGTGTCATACATACAAATTAGTCACACATGTTGGTCACGTGACATGATTCACATGTCAATTTGTGTGACATGTCTTCCTTCGATTAAAAATGACACGTCACATCACATTACGTAACAAATTTTCCAACATTATTTCTTTATTTTAATTTATTTTGTAATATTTTCTTATTTCTTTTAGCATCTTTTTATTTTTTTTTATTCCTATAAACTAACTTAAAATCTGAAAACAAAAACTAATTAACTTGACCAATCACTTCATGACGTCGCGTGTAAAATAATTTAATCACGTCACATTTTTCCTTCACTAGATAAACACATAAGATTAAATTTTACTTGTAGAATCTAATTGACCTTTATTGAGTATTGATTGAGTTAATTTTTCCTTTACCTCTTTGCAATTTTATGTGGTTATTTCTTTATTGAGTAATTGATTAATTTAATTTGTATGCACTACAGGGAAACAATCCTTTACATGGTTTGGGCAGTGTCCAAGAGTAACCATCACAGATCCAGAATTAGTAAGAGAAGTTTTATCTGATAAATGTGGACACATTG
The DNA here is from genome assembly GCA_964058825.1 of Carex arenaria. NCBI lineage: Eukaryota > Viridiplantae > Streptophyta > Magnoliopsida > Poales > Cyperaceae > Carex > Carex arenaria. The sequence continues at coordinate 14,313 of CAXKVW010000160.1, forward strand.
AGAAAACAAAATTAGGCCAAGCAGGTCGAATGACAGCTGAGGAGTTTGCAAATTATAAAAAGGAGAAATGGGCTAAAGAAAGGAGAATTCTCAATCCTGCCTTTCATGTAGAGAATTTGAAGGTAACTTAATGGAGATAGGGGTAGGTCCGATGGGCATCGGACCTACTTTTAGGTTCAATTAGCTCTAATACCGTACAATTAGCATAACGATTGGTGTACACGAAAATTGAAACATACTTGCACGGCTTTTAATGTACCTAGCACGGATCATAAGGCAATCGAATGGTCATTTCACCCATCGACCAAAGTTGGTCCGATGGGCATCGGACCTACTCTGAATTCAACTTAATGTGCACAAGATTTCTATCTATATACTTTTGTGTTGCTACTGGCTACTTTAATATGATTCTGTACCAGTTGCCAATTCTAGTGGGTTTTGATACTTATAAATGTATGATTTTTTTCTTTCTGCAATTGAAGTTAATTATAACAATAAACCAGCGTGATGTTATGTATAAGTGCATGTTTTGGGTTTAGGTTTGAGTCAAAATGTGCAACAGAACAGTTTTACTTGTCAGAAAGCTTCCTGCTGATGTAGCCATCAAAATTCAAAAAAGTGTCAAAATATGGAATTTAGCTCAGAATTTTTCTTGTTTGTAAACTCTCTTTGTTGGTTTAATAAAAGTTTGAAGTAGACATTGATCTACTCACCTGAAAAAAAAATGTGAAATTTACCCCTCCAATTGTTAGAAATAGAAAATTCATGTCTTTAAGTTTTAGTATGTTATTTGGATTGTTAGAAAAAATCACATTATCTAAAGTGATGTTCTAATAAAAAGTTGTGGACATATTTTTTTTTTTGTAGAGCATGATACCGGCATTCTATACCAGTTGTGGTGAATTAGTTGACAGATGGAACAATTCTGTGGGGTCTGATGGGTCATTTGAGCTGGATGTGTTGCCAGAATTGCAAAAATTGGCAAGAGACATCGTTTCAAGAGCAGCATTTGGTAGCAGTTACCAGGAAGGAAGACAGATTTTTGATCTCCAAGCTGAGCAGGGGGAGCTGCTTGTCAAGATTTTGGATGTTGCTCACATCCCTTTTCACTGGTTTGTGCACTCTTTCTCTTCTTACTATTTATTGTTTTTTGGGAATCGAATTCATTTCCAATTAAAATGATCATAAAATATTTTCCCTAATGCTGTCCAAGGTATCAGTTCAAGCTCTGGTCTACATTTTCAAATTTAAGATACCTATAGTTGATATGATGTGTTACTCATTAATAAAGCATGCTGGTACATCCCTTCTTTATTAACTTTATTATTTTGCGATATTTACCAGTAGTGCATAATCGGGTCTATCTTATTTGAAAATTGCAAATATTTGAAGTGCTCACCCGGCTTAAATTACACAAAAGAAATGTTCTTAGTAAATTACACAAATGGTCCTTAAAGTATCCCTTGTTTTTCATTTTGGTCTTTAAATTTTGAAAAAAATGTCATATTAATACAAAATGAAAACTTTATATATTAAATGGTACTTTTGAACCCTTAAGGACCCTAATTGGAAATGAATGTAATTTACTCTTTATTGGTAGAATAAAATTGTATTGTTTATTAACAAATGAATAAAAAGGCATTGCTCGCTGCTATCATAGGTACCTACCAACCAAAACCAACAAGAGGTTGAAAGAGATCGGAACGGAAATACGAACACTCTTCAAAGAAAAAATCGCTGAAAGGGAGAGGGCCTTAAAAAATGGAGAGGCAACACAAGATAATGTACTCAATCTATTGTTAGAGACAAACATGAGAGAAATGGTGCCAAACAGGGAGTCAAAATCAGGTCTGGGCATGACAACTGAAGAGGTGATACGGAAGTGCCAAATGTTTTTTGCCGGATCGGAGAACATGACAGTCTTGCTAACGTGGACGTTGGTCTTGCTGAGCATGCACCTAGATTGGCAAGAAAAGGCACGTGCAGAGGTTTTGAGTCATTTCGGGAGCGCAAAACCGACTTTCGATGGTTTGAATCGGTTAAAAATCGTGAGTTTCTGTAATCTCCAGATGAATTTAAAAATATTAAAATTAAATTATTGTGGTTCATTGGATGTTAACAGTTGGCTAGTTTCACTACTACTTAAAATTACAATATTTGTGTATACAGGTTAATTTGGTCCACTAAATTTGGAAAAAGAAATTCCATAGTTTGACAAAAGGAATGTCAAAAATAATCTTGACATGCTTCTGTTGCCAGACTAAAATTGACACATAATGAGTTTCTATATATGGAGTTTAATTTCTAGATCTTCAAGGTATGGTTTGCAACTGTAACATGCCAGTGAAGTGCAGTATTTCAAAATAATATATACCAATTGCATGCTAGCTGTTTTATTGGAATGCTTATGCCCACCTTATGTTATTTCAAAATTTTAACATCATATGAACTCCAGGTAAATATGATAATATATGAGGTTCTTCGCCTCTACCCTCCGATTGTAACTGTGAGCCGTCGCATATACAAAAGAACAAAACTTGGCAACATTACCTACCCGCCGGGTGTGCTTTTGGTGATGCCTATAATACTCATCCACCATGACACTGACATATGGGGTCCCGATGCAACTGAGTTCAAACCAACCCGGTTCGCTGAAGGTATCTCAAAGGCAACAAAGGACAGCTATGTTGCTTTCTTCCCGTTTGGCTGGGGCCCGCACAACTGCATTGGTCAGAATCTTGCTCTTCTCGAGGCTAAGATAGGGTTGAGTATGATTCTTCAACATTTCAAATTCGAGCTCTCGGAGAAGTATTTGCATGCACCATACACCACAACTGTTGCATTGCGCCCCGAACACGGCGCACCGATCAAGTTCTGGAGGATATGAGTGTACAATTGAAAGATAATAATAATGTATTATGAAGGTTTGAGGAAGTGATTAATAAATAATCAGATATTCAATATTAATTGCTCCTTTGTATTAATACAAAGGCACCGAAGAATGGCCATGTCGACGTTGTTCCCCTTCGACTGGGGGCCCACTGACAGAACTTTGCAGATGCAGAGGCAACCTAGGTGGGAGTCGAAATTGTCAGAATGCTGGGTTGCACACTTGCACCGATTTTTTTATTTACAGGAAAATAAATAAATTAATGTCGAAATGGGAGTAGGATTTTGTGAAATTTTGAAATATAAGAATAACGTGATAGTTTATCACGTCCGCTTGACGTCATAAACTATCGCATTCAGTTAATCTAAACCGTAATTTTGCACTTCTAATTAACTAAAAAAATACTGATATAATATCACGTCCAACAAAGAATTTTTCTACTGCTCAAACTTTCAAAAAAAATTGCATGGTGGCTGGACGTGATTTTATATCACATCCTGTAATTTTTTTTTTTGCTTTTTTTTTAGTTAATTAGCAAATGCAGTGTTTATGGTTTGAATTAGCTGAACGTGATAGTTTATAACGTTTAGCGGACGTGATTAATCATCATGTTTTTCCTATATTCCGAGATTTTATGACATCCTACTCTTATTTCGATATTTATTTATTTATTTATATTCCGATACTAGCAAATGCGGGTCAACTGACCTCATTAAATTTTGAAATTCAATTTTGTAGAATATATATAGGCCCATAAAATTTTAATCTCCTCAAAAATGATTTTGATTTTCTTTGGAAAGTCCAAAGCCTAAATTTACTTGAATCATATGATTGTTTGTACAAATTAAGTTAATTTTTCTTTTTTCAAATTTATCAATCAGAATATTAATTAGGATTACCTAATGAGTTTGAACACAATAAATTATTTTAATATGATTTGCTATTTTTTTTCCTTAACGGAAATTCTAGATCCGTCTTGAATGAATATACAATTTTGAGTGTGAAGTGAATTGGTGTGACTGTGGATATAATGAAAAAAATAGTCAATGACAACAATTTACTATAGTAATTAAAAACATTGTCCTAGATTTTTTTGTAATTTCTAAAAAAAAAATTAATAGAGACATAATTTTGTACAGCGTTTTAAAGTGGGGTGATCAACGAGTCAAACTAAGCTAGAAAAAGCTCAAATTTCGTGTCAGAACAAGCAAGTTACAAGCGAGCAAGCTAACTCGTTAATAGCTCTTTCATATTGTGAGCTGCACAGAGAGTAATGTTTGTTGTCAATTTGTTGTGAGCTGCGTTATAAATCACAAACCAAAAAAAAATTATTTTTATTGTAACAAATTTCACCTCTTATGGTGAACTAGGGCTACTTATGAGCCGAGTTGAGTCCGAGTTGAAGGTGACTTGGAATCAACTCACAAACACATAAGCCGAGTTGAGTCCGAGTCGATAATTCAGTTTCGAGTCAGAAACCCCGATTTGGAATCAACTCGCAAAAAACTCGAGTCGAAGTGAGTCGACTCATGACTCATAATATAGTATATAGTGAGACAATCTAATTTAATTCTAACAAAATAAATAGTACATTGTTTATCAAAATAACATACAATTAAAAGAAGAGAAAATGTTTCTATACCTAATTTTTTGTATCCACTTTTTACCCAAGCTATTTCGGTCCCCACTTCATATGTATTTCAAAGTGTTTCGTAACTGCCTTATATAATCTCCGATCTCTCCTCTCCATTTTTTTCCAAAAATACTTTCTCTCTTACACTCGCTCTGCTGATATCACTAGTCTTTCTAGGGTTCCTTTACATTTCAAAAAATTCTCCGCAAATTACAAAATTTGATTCTAAGAATATTAGGATTATCTCGATATGTTGATATTTAAATTATTGAAGCACTACAATTGGTTTCGTTTGAGCATCATCGAGTTTGCCAAATTAAATTCGTCAAAAGTATACACGAAGTTTCGTCGGAGCATCATCAATTGATTTTTTGAGAAATTGCATACATCAAGCTACAGGTGACACGTTTACATTTCATAGCTTGATTTTCAAATGTTCAAACCACTTTCCTGCTGCATTCAAGTACCACTTGTTACGATTCGATTCGGTGAGTACAAGTAAATTACAACAATGAGTATTTTAAAGCTTTGTCGATGTTTTTTTTTTTCGAATCTTCGTGTCATGATAATTCAATTTTTTCTTTTGCAATTTGTAACCAAAACTTCGTTATTGCGCTCTAAGTATTCGGCAAGCTATATCGCTACTGATTCGTTGCTTCTGGCAGATCTGATTCGATCTGGTAATATTTCGAGTTTGATCTGACTTGATTTAATATGTCAGTTGTCGATTTGGTATGATTTAATATGTTACAGTATTAGATCATTATGTTACAGTATTGGTTTAGATTTGTTACAGTTTTGTTTTACTTTTGTTACAGTATTGGTTTCAATTTGTTCCAGTATTTGTTTGCATTTGTTATAGTATTGGGTTTAGATTTGTTACAGTATTGGTTTGCATTTGTTACAGTTTTATTTTATCTTTGTTACAGTATTGGTATCCATTTGTTATAGTATTGTGTTTAGATTTGTTATAGTATTGATTTACATTTATTACAATATTGGTTTGCATTTGTTACAGTTTTGTTTTACCTTTGTTACAGTTTTGTTTTATCTTTGTTACAGTATTGGATTTAGAGTTGTTATAGTATTGGATTTAGATTTGTTACAGTTTTGTTTTACCTTTGTTACAGTATTGGGTCTAGATTTGTTGTAGTATTGATTTACATTTGTTACAGTATTGGTTGCCATTTGTTACAGTATTTGTTGCCATTTGTTACAGTATTTATTTTTGCAGTATTATTTTCTTTGTAATATTTGTATTTTTAATTGTAAGATTTGTCATATTTTGTATTGCAGGAAGATATATCAAAGGAGCGTCTTATTCTAGCGTTGTGATTTCTTACACATTCGAACAATGAACGTCAAATAAGTTCAATCTAAGGATTTTGATTCAAAATTTGTGTTTGTTGTTTGCTAGAGAAAGTTTGTTATTGGGACAAAGTTTGTAATGTTGTTTGCTGGAGAATGTTTCTTTGACAAAATATTATTTTTCTAGTTAGTTTATCAATGTGAATATGACTGTGGTTTGGACAAAGTTATGCTTGTTTATAATATTTGTTATAGTTTTGATGTCTTATAGTTTTTATCGTCATTGTTACAGTTTTCATACTTCATTGTTACAGTATTTATTTAATATAGTTTTTGTCGTTATTTTTGCAGTTTGCGTAGCTATTTTTTACCGTATTCAATTTTTATAGTTTGAAACTATAATTTTTAGAGTTTATTTTAAAAAATAAAAAATGAGAAATTTATAAAAAAAAAATACAAAAAAAATTAATGTTGAAAACTTCTAGAACGATAGAAAAAAACTTTGAAAAAAACTAAAAACTTCTAGAAGGAAAAAAGTACACAACTTGGCAGTTTTTAAAGTACAATAAAGTACAATTAACTGTCATTAACTGTCAAAGTACAACAAGTTTGAAAGTACAAAGTACACTAAATACAAAGATGTTGAAAGTTGAAAGTTGTTATTTTTTTAAAAATTGATCCCATCTTTTATAGTTTTGAATATTACAAAGTCTAATAAATTTATCAAATTACTAAACAAAATTATAAAAAAAAAATCTAACAAAACAGTGCACAATTCTTTTCTCTACTTCTCTTCATCTATTGCAGATTGCTCAAAATTTAAATAATTTAACAGTATCAAGAAGATACATACAGGAAATGAGATTATGGAGCAAGTTTTGCTAAATTTCTAATGTTTTAATAATTGAGTAGTTAATATTTTGATAAGGTTTTGCAGCTCTAGTGGGAAAGGTTATATGTAGGGAAACTAAGAATATATGAATTAGGGTTTGGCGAGTCCAAACGAGTCGATTCCGAACCGAGTTGGAGGTGACTTGGAATCGATTCATAAATTAACCGAGTCAGTAAACTCGAGTCAGTTCCGAACCGAGTTATTAATGAGTTGAATCCGAATTGATTCCGAACCGAGTTTCGAGTCGTGAGTTTTTTGTGCACCCCTACGGTGAACACAAATAGAGATAGTAAAAAAAATAATTAAAAAGTAGCTTTGTATACTTTTTTTTTTTTTAATGAATTGAGAAACAAATTGAAGCACCATAAGCTGAGTTGAATTAGAGAGAAGAGATGCACTTTAATCATGATTAGACTCCTTTAATTAGAGTTCTAACTTCCTAACAACTACCACTATCGCTAACTAACTAATCAGTATGTAATTACTGAGATGCATCATCTGTGGTAGTAGTGCTGGAAATGGAGGTGTCCAGTATTACTATATTAAACAAGATGAACTGAATTAAACGAATTGATTACGATTTTTTTTCGAGCAACGAACCAAAAACTATTTACCTCACCCAAAAATGCTAACCTCATCTCTTCCCTGTCCTAAATTTTCACAGATTTTATATAAATTTTTAAGTGAGGAGGGTTCAAATAGCTCTATTTTTTGTATCTTCGTCATTTCTCAATTTTTAAGAACTTTAATTACTTAAAATTTAAAACTTAAAAGTTAAAATAAAATCATTGATATAATCTACATCAATTTACCTATATAAAAATGATCACATTTCAACTTTGTTTTAATTGTCATCAAGAGCTTGTAAAAGGTACTAATGTGAATCATTTCTAGACGATTATTTTTCAAATTATTGATTCGCATAAAACTAAAATCAAATTGTAATAGTTTTTTATGAGCATATAGAAAAAATAATATAAATCACATCTAATTATTTTATTTTAACATTTATAATTTAAATTTAAATTTATTAATATTTTTAAAAGTAAAGACACAATAGAGACATAAAATAAAAAAAAAAGAAGGCATCTGAACCCTTTTAAAATTTTTTTTTTTCTTTTTACTAGTGCATACTGAGTCCGCATTTTTTGCATTAACTCAAAAGATATAATGCATATCGACCGTCTGATCAAGATCGGAGCGAATCCGGTCCACGCCTATGATGTCCGGGGGGTCCTAAAAAATTAATGCTGATCTCAATCGGACGGTTAGATCTTCTATTAACGCACGATCAGTTAACGCAGATGATACGAATTCGTGCAGACTACAGACAAGAAAAGTAGGTAAAAAGAAAATTTATTTTCCTATTTGAAATAAAAAAAAAAGTTTCTCGAGATCTGCTCCCAGATATGACAAGAAGGCTTACTCGAGCGCTGGCGTCACACACACAATTTGACAGATTAATTTCTGGTTCCGATCACACATGGTTGCAAACTAAATAATACATACAGCTCCTTGGAAATATTTTATCAATAAAAATTATAAAATTCAAAAATAGAAAAATAGAAAGAGTACATTGATTACAACAAATATAGTAAGATCAGAAGCAGGGACAACAATCCATCTATTTATAGATCGGAGTCAATGACTCAGATCCATAATTTTATTATTTTTTTATTAATTATATTGAATTATGTAAGGAATATGTCACATTTGATCATGTTTTATAGAAAGTCATCAATGGTTCTGATCCATGTTTTTTTTTTTCTTTTTTTGAAATCGGTAGAGAATGAGATGACATCTCTGCTACCACATCTCTGTAGAATCTTAAAAAAAAAAAAAAAAACAAAGACTTGGATCAGATCCAATGAGTACGATCCAACTCTAACTTGATTTTCTATGTCGGTTGTATTTTAAGATTTTTATCAATGGTCTTTAATAAAAAAAATATAAAATCATATATCTGAGTTATTGACTCTGATTTATAAATAGACGGATCGTTGTCTCTGCCTCCAATCTTACTATATATGTTGCAATCAAGATACTCTTTATGTTTTTGTATATTTAAATTTTATAATTTCTATTGATAAAAAATTTCCCACCTCCTCTTCCTTGAGTCCGGATCCTAATTTTTAACCCAATCTTTTATATAGATCTGAAACCGTCCGATCCCACATGGTTGCAACTTGCAAACTAAATAATACAGCTCTACTTCCACTGGATTAGTCTTCCTTCGGCATATGGATTAGTGTATCTTTCCTCTCTCATCATAACCGTTCAATTTCTATCCACGGCTCTCATCCTTTTATTATCGATCTGACTTTTTGCCCATTCACCTATTATTATGTTCGAATAAATAAACAAATATTTCTTAGAAAAGCAGCAGACACAGAGTGCCTATCCTCTGAGTTCCTATTCGGGGCAGCGTAGGGGGCCAGTATTATTTGGCTTTGAGATTCGTGCAGAACGTATTTGAACGATTGAGATATTCCAAAAACTCACGCAAAGTTTGAGATATCTCAGAGGATGCTAATTCGCAGAAACAAAGGTAATAAACCTTACTCATGTTTGAACTATGTTCCGTATCTCTGCCGGGTACTTGACGCTCCAAAATATAATATTTGAAATATTTGACCATCTTTTGACACCTGGCTTGGTTTTCAAACCATAAACCACCACTCACTCTATAATCCCATCTTCCACTCTATACAACATAGAACAGAAAGAAAAGAAAAAACAGCCCACTACCAAAATGCGACGAATATTTACCCAGTTTGGATCCAACCTGTGGATGTGGAGTTTGTTCATTGGCGCTTTCTCCTTGCTTCTCCTATGGGGAGCAGCCCGAGCACTTGAATGGGCGTGGCTCGGGCCGAGGCGGCTGGAAAAGGCGCTCAGGAATCAAGGACTGCGTGGTACTGTGTACCGGTCCCTTGCAGGTGATTTGAAGGATAACAGTCGGCTCAATAAAGAAGCATACGCTAAGCCTATGCAGCTTTCACACGACATTATCCCTCGTGTTGCGCCCCTTCTTCATCGCAGCATGGAAGAATTTGGTGCGAACTGAGAAACCTTATAATTATTCTCTTAAGTTTTGAATCTTTGATGGGTCAATTACGAGGGAACCATCTTTGTTCCTACTGTGCTTATCCAAAGAAAATTTTCTTTTTTGGTCCTCCCAAAATTCAAAATTAGTAATTAGTCTTCAAATGGCAATCCCAAATTAATAAATCTTCATTGCCAATGGAAGTAATATCATTGCCATAATCATTCAATTATGTGCTCTTAACCTGTTGGATTAATATTGATTTTACTTTTAATAAATACAGGCAAACAGTCATTTACTTGGTTTGGGCCAATGCCAAGAGTAACCATCAGGGATCCAGAATTAGTGAAAGAAATTCTGTCCAATAAATTCGGGCATTTTCAGAAAATAAAAGTAAGACGATTGGGTCGGCTGTTAGTTGATGGGCTTTCGAGATATGAAGGGGAGAAATGGGTTAAGCATAGAAGAATTCTCAACCCTGCCTTTCATTTAGAAAAGTTAAAGGTAATTTATGGCATAAAATATATAAATTAGAAATTAAACGATAAAATGTTTTTGACATATACCTGGTTCTTACTTTTTGTGATATAGGTGCTCTTTCCAATTAAACAAAATTAGTTACTGATGATAGAAAATTCTTCATTCAACCAACATTGTTTGACACCTTACTGTACTTGTGGGAATAAAACAGGATCAATGCCGGTAGATAGTATCAGTGTTTGCGTCCAGGCATTGCAGAGGTTTATGATATGTTCTATAAAATTATGTACCAAATTGGTACTGCTGGTCTCAGTTTATCCTTTTGTGTTAAGCCTTAAAAATAAAGACAATTTTGATACAGTGATACAGTGTTAATTATTGGTACTGCTGGTCTCAGCTGGTCTCAACTATGATACAGTGTTAATTATTAAGTATACTCATCATTTCATCAATAATATATCATGATAAAAAGGAAACTACAATTTTGATTGCAACTATTCAATTTTGGGATGCCAAATTCAACACTGCAAAATTTTCTTAGTTTAGATGTTTTGAAGTTTAACTATGTGGATATATATAACACTTTTATTGTTCTTAATGTGAAGCCAATAAAAACAATTTTCTTTTCAGAGGATGCTGCCAGCATTCTCTACCTGTTGTGATGAGCTAGTTGACAGATGGGAGAACTCAGTGGGGCCCAATGGGTCATTCGAGGTTGACGTTTGGCCAGAGTTGCAAAATTTAACTGGAGATGTAATTTCAAGGGCAGCATTTGGCAGTAGTTACCTTGAAGGGAGACGCATTTTCCAGCTGCAAAGTGAGCTAGCTGAGCGTCTCATCAAAGATTTGCCCACCTTGTTCTTACCTTTCAGCTGGTAAGAGTCTTTTTCCTAATATTATTGGTTTTAATTTGAAATATAATTTTATAATCTGTGATCAGTTTAATGATTTGTGAACAAGAACAGAAAAAGTGCAGCCATAGGCCAGTACAAATTTCTTCTGTTGTATTATGCCTTTCATATATACTATTAATATAAATTTGTTCATATTGTGTAACTTAGAGACCAACATATAACCCCTTTTTCTAAATTTTCCACAACATTCTTGAGATAGATTAAGGCAGTATTGTGCAACCAGGTTTAAGAGCTCCTCTTATTTCTAGTTCCAGTTTACGAGGGGCGGATCTAGGATTTTTCGTCATTGGGGGAGGGACAAAAAAATAACGAATCAGATTCAAATCTATTAGCTAATCGGATACTAGATAAAAAACAATATTTTAACTTTAAGGAATCTCTAAATTTAACCTAGTGGGGCAAATAAAATTCCAGGGTGGGGCAAAGGTGGTTCAAACCTATAAATCTCCACAGAAATTCCAAATCCAGGGGAGGCAATTCTGTGCGTCCGCCCCTGCAGTTTAGTCAATATTCTTTTGAAGAATTATGAATTGATATTGGGCCTTGTTTGCTGGTGTCACAGGTACCTACCAACTGAAAACAATAAGAGGATGAAGCAAATCTCAAGAGAGGTTGAAACACTCCTCATGGGCATAATTTCAAAAAGGAAAAAGGCCCGAAATGAAGACACCACAAAAGATGACCTACTCGATCTTTTGTTGGAATCAAACATGAGGGAAATGGAGCAAAACGGGAAATTTGATTCAAGTCTCGGCATGACAACTCTCGAGGTGATAAAAGAGTGCAAAGTCTTTTATTTTGCGGGACAGGAGACCACATCAGTGCTGTTGACCTGGACTATGGTTGTGTTGAGCATGCATCCTGAGTGGCAAGAAAAGGCGCATGAGGAGGTCTTGCAACATTTTGGGAAGAAAAAGCCAGATTTTGATGACTTGAGCCGACTAAAAATTGTGAGTTATTACATTATGTGCATGAATGCTAAGAGATCACGTTGCCAGCTTGCACTAATGATCGACTAATTTAGCTTTCACAATATTAGAAGGGCATATGTTGAATTTTTAATTGAAATATGTGTATACAACAATTTCTGATAGTGTTAAGGCATATGTGTATACCAATAAAACAAATCCAACTAAATCCTTCAAATTCATGGTGATGGACTCTATGGGAGTTGCTGCTCTAATTAACCATAAGTCAATTTTGTTATTTTGTGATGAACTCATAAGGAAGAACCTCCTACTATACGGTAGTTGCTCTAAAAATTCACTCTTACATTTTGTTATGTCATATTCCTAAAAATTAATTTCAACATTAGGTGACGATGATACTACATGAGGTGCTTCGCTTATACCCTCCAGTGGTTATGCTTACCCGTCAAACATACAAAACCATGCAACTTGGTGATGTAACCATTCCACCTGGTGTGCTTCTAGGAATGCCAATAATATTCATCCATCACGACCCTGACATATGGGGCCCTGATGCAACTGACTTCAAACCAACCCGATTTGCTGAAGGTATCTCAAAGGCAACAAAGGATGGGCAGTTAGCCTTCTTTCCCTTCGGATGGGGTCCACGTATATGCATTGGCCAGAATTTTGCACTTCTGGAGGCTAAAATGGGGTTGAGTATGATTCTTCAGCATTTCAAATTTGAGCTGTCAGAAAAATACCAGCATGCTCCATACACTGTTGTTACCGTACGTCCTCAGTACGGCGCACCAATTAAGTTCCACAGGATATGATTGACATCGATTTCAGGACAATACATATTATTTTGTCTAATGTAGGATTAATTATTCTGGGTAGTTTTGAGTAGCTTATTCAAAAGATATATAGTGCAATGTTACTCTGTGCTAGATATTAAAATATGCAACTTTTGTCTCCCTGAATGGCTCAGTAATGTTGATCTTTGCCTCCAGATTTCATCCTCCATAACTTCTAGAGAAGTGAACGGTACGTGATGAGCTAGAAGGATTAACTTTGTCAACAATAAAAATCATATTAAATATGAAAACTAGGAGGTGGTCCCATGTTGAAAATAAGAATTGATCTCAGTCAGACATTATTGATCAAGCGACCAAGGATCAATCAAGAACAAAATATTTATTCTTTTTATTATTTTTAAAAATAGGAATAAAGTAGATAGAAAAGTAGATCCCAAGGTACATTAACGATTGTTGCAAACAAAAAAAAGAAAGGTTACATTAACGGTCAACCCTTGCGCTCAGTGGAAGAGCACTGCTAAAAAATAATAGAAAATCAAGAGGGCTACGTCAATTTAGAGGGGTCACCTTTAAAATAATGTAACTCGATCAGGGGTGTTTATCGGTTCGATTTGGTCCAAATCTAATTAAAATATCCAAATTAAAATGTTTATTTGGTTTTCAAAAGTCAAATCCAACCAAACCGAAATATAATCAGAACTGTATAAGATTCAAACCGAACAAACTAAAGTAAATTTGAATTTGTTGGGTTGAATCAAAATAAGATATTAACCATAGAAATAAATATTTTTTTGTTAATTTTTTGAACTTTTTAAATGACAAATTATTTTTTTTTGTTCATTCAATTTAACTGGTTTTAAATCAAACTAAACAATATATATTTTTCTCGTAATTTTAGAAAATTTTCAAATGTTTGGTTCAAATTTTCAGTCAATTCAATTTAACCGGTTTTAAAAATTTTAGATCAAACTGAACCGAACTATTAAACTAGTTTTAAAAAATAAACCGAACCAATCCATTTAATCGAACCAACCAAACCGTTTAATCAAATATCTCAGTTCAGTTTAAAACCAATTAATACGGACCCAATGAACACCTCTAATTAAAGTCAAAGTCGAGAGATTTCCGGCTTGACTCTGACGGACTTCGCTTTGAATTCACATTCTCTGAGATATCTCAAACTTTGCGTGACTTTTTGGAATATCTTAATCGTTCAAATATATTCTCAACGAATCTCAAAGCTCAAATAATACTGGCCCCTACGGTTCCCCGAATAGACACCGGACACGTACGTCACGCAAAAATTGAGATATCTCAGAGGATACGCACCCCCTTGGCTTTGGCCCTTTGATCAGCTTTGACCTTGACCGTTTGAAAAACTAGCAGTTTTGGCCAATTCATGGGTTTGCTGGTTTTCTCTTTTTTAAACCCTCACTCCCACTAATTGTAAAATATTCCCTTTTCATTGTGGAGAGGATGTGAATTCCACTTGGATCCTCCCCAAATTAATTCCAATCACTCTATAATCCCTCTTCCTCTCTAATACCTCAGCGAAACGCCCAACTACCAAAACGCAACAAATATTTTCCCAATTTGGATCCAACTTGTGGATGTGGAGTTTGTTCATAGGCGCTTTCTCCTTGCTTCTCCTATGGGGAGCGGCTCAAGCACTTGAACGGGCGTGGCTTAGGCCGAGGCGCCTGGACCGGGCGCTCAGGAAGCAAGGGCTGCGTGGTACTGTGTACCGGTCCCTTGCTGGTGATTTCAAGGAGAACACCCGGCTCAACGAAGAGGCGTGCGCCAAGCCCATGCCACTATCGCACGATATTATCCCTCGTGTTGCGCCCTTTCTTCATCGCAGCATGGAAGAATTTGGTGCGAACTGAGAAACCTTATTATTATTTTCTCTTAGTTTTGATGAGTCAATTACGAGGGAACCATCTTTGTTTCTACTAAGGGCTATTTTTCTTTGTGGTCCTCCCAAAATTCAAAGTATCAATTAGCTTCAAATTGTACTAGAAACATAATGGACACATCCATTCTAATATACTACAGAGATAATAAAATCTGGAAATACATAACTTCGCTAGTAGTATGTAACTTAACTCTTATGTTTCATATAAGAAACGGGCTTTCGTGCTTTTTTGATAAAAAAAAAAATTTGGAAATACAATTTCTTTACCAGCATCATCACTGGCACGCCTCACTGAATACTGATTTCTATTCCTTCTTCTAGCGCTCAATTCAAATTTAACCAGAGATGTTAACTGTAGTTTAGGCGTAGTTACTAGTGTAGTTTAGATCTAGTTTAGCACATTTCAATGTCTATAACTACCTTGTAATCTCTCTATTAAAGTCAACAAAGTCAATGAAAAAGCAATACACGAAAGCAATGTTAAAACATTCTTAATCTTTTAAATTGCATGCAACATCCCAAGTAAATCTTCATCACCAACGGATATAATATCATTTAGCAGAATCAAACATTGATGTTCTTAAACCTGTTGGATGAATATTGATTTCACTTTTACAAAATACAGGCAAACAGTCTATTACTTGGTTTGGGCCCTTCCCAAGAGTTACCATCAAGGATCCAGAATTAGTGAGAGAAATTCTATCCAACAAATTCGGGCACCTTGAAAAATCAAAAGCAAGTCGACTCAGTCGGCTAGCTGAGGGGATTTTGAATTATGAAGGGGAGAAATGGGCTAAGCATAGAAGAATTCTCAACCCTGCCTTTCATGTAGAGAAGTTAAAGGTAATTTATGACATAAAAAATAAATTTGAATAGTACTAAATGCTTTGGACATACACCTGGTTCTTACTTATTTTATCCAGGTTCTTTGCTGCTAAGTAAATGTAACCTTTTACATAATAATAATTAGCTACCTCTGATAGCAAATTCTTTATTTGTACTTGTGGGAAAAAGGTAGCAGCAATGTTGGTGGCTAATATCAGTTCCTCAGGAACCGATAGTTTCCTGTGGTACTGGCACTGTAGTTGTTTTTTTATGTGTTCTATAAAATTATGTACAAAATTGGTACATACCATAAGGTTTAAAAGAACTAAATCTGTTTAGTGAGTTAGCAAAAGATGTTGACAGCTGATCTCAGTTTATCCTTCTGTATCAGGCCTAAGCATTAAGAATCAAAGTTGGAGGTACGAGATGGTGTTAATTAACTTGTAGTCATTCCATATCAACTTGTATGTACGAGATGGTGTTAATTATTTAACATCATTTCATCAATAATTTTATGATAAAAAGGAAGTATGATTGCTAAAGCAACAGTTCAGTTTTAGGATGACACATTTGACTGTGCAAGTTTTAGAAAGAGAATTTTGATTTTTGACTATGAGGATATAACACTTTTATTATTTTTAAAGAGAAGCCAATTAAAACAATTTCCTTGTCAGAGGATGCAGCCAGCATTCTCTACCTGTTGTGATGAGTTAGTTAACAGATGGGAGAGCTCAGTGGGGCCCAATGGATCATTTGAGCTTGATGTTTGGCTAGAGATGCAAAATTTTACAGGAGATGTCATTTCAAGGGCAGCATTTGGCAGTAGTTACCTAGAAGGGAGACGCATTTTCCAGCTGCAAAGCGAGCTGGCGGAGCGTCTCATGAAATCTGTTCCCACCTCTTTCTTCCCTTCCATCTGGTACGAGTCTATTCCCTTATTATTTTGGCTTTTATTTGAGAAATATTTGTTTGATCATTTGTGAACAAGAATAGACTAAATGCAGGAGTTGACAAATTTACATCATTCTTCTGCTTTATTCTGCCTTTCGTATGTACTATTGCTATACATTTGTTGATATTGTATAACTTAGAGATAACATGTAATACCTTTTTGTTTTGTAAATTTTATAGTGCATTCTTGAGATATTATAGAAGTATTGAGTAACCAGGTTTAAGAGCTAAGTTAAAAAAACAATAGAAAACAAACATAAACAGAAAAGGTAAAAATGACTGACAACTAAATATGCTCCTCTAATTTCATAATTCTATTGAAGAATCATGAAATGATATTGAGCCTTGTTCACCGGTGTCACAGGAACCTACCAACTGAAAACAATAGGAGGATGAAGCAGATCTCAAGGGAGGTCCAAACACTCCTGATGGGCATTATTTCAAAAAGGGAGACGGCCATCCGAAATGGAGAGACCATAAAAGATGACCTGCTGGGTCTTTTGTTGGAATCAAACATGAGGGAAATGGGGCAAAACGGAAAATTAGACTCAAGTCTAGGCATGACAACTCATGATGTAATAGAAGAGTGCAAACTATTTTATTTTGCAGGACAGGACACCACGTCAGTGCTGCTGACCTGGACTATGGTTGTGTTGAGCATGCATCCTGATTGGCAAGAAAAGGCGCGTGAGGAGGTCTTGCCACATTTTGGGAGGAAAAAAACAGATTTTGATGGCTTGAGCCGACTAAAAATTGTGAGTTATTAAATATAAATTTTGTGGATGCAAAGAGATCATGTTGCCACTTTGTGCTAAAGATGGATTAATTTAGTTTTCACAAGATTAGAAGGGCATATATTGATTTTTTTAATCAAAGTATGTCTCTTTGTGTCCAATGGTATGGGACGATTATTATTTTTTCTTGGTGATGGCTATGGGCCAATTACTGTACCTTGCAGTAGTTGCTGTAACTTCAAGTCAATTATGTTAGTTTGTGATGAACTCAGAAGGGAGAACTTCCTACTATAAAGTTAACAAACAAAGTTGATCTAGAAACAGATGTTTATATTTTGTTATGTCATATTCCTAAAAATTAATTTCAACTTTAGGTGACGATGATACTACATGAGGTGCTTCGCTTGTACCCTCCAGTGGTTATGCTTACCCGTCAAACATACAAAACCATGCAACTTGGTGATGTAACCATTCCACCTGGTGTGCTTCTAGGAATGCCAATAATATTCATCCATCATGACCCTGACATATGGGGCCCTGACGCAACCAACTTCAAACCAACCCGATTTGCTGAAGGTATCTCAAAGGCAACAAAGGATGGGCAGTTAGCCTTCTTTCCCTTTGGGTGGGGCCCACGCATATGCATTGGCCAGAATTTTGCACTTCTTGAGGCTAAGATGGGGTTGAGTATGATTCTTCAGCATTTCAAATTTGAGCTGTCAGAAAAATACCAGCATGCTCCATACACAGTTATTACCATACATCCTCAGTACGGTGCACAAATTAAGTTTCATAGGATATGATTGACACAGATTTTAAGACAATACATATTAATACATTATATTGCAAAATGTTGGATTATTTTTTCTTGGTAATTTGGAATAGCATATTCAAAAGATAATAGTGGAATGTTACCTTGTACTAGAGATGAAGCTGTAGTTTGTTGTGTTAGAAAAGGATAAATTTATTGTTCAAGTCCTTTGGAACTGGCAAAATGGTATTGGCAGTGGCAACAACTGGAGCCAAGGTTGTGGAAGCAAATTTTCAATGTACTCTATGGAGCTGACAACATCGACAATGTTACAGAGGCATATTTCTTCAAAAAACATCTAAAAAACGGTGAGGCAGTTCTGTGATACTTTTTATTTTAAAGATACCGACCATGGGACGTACGTTACGGTTCTGGACACAACATCTAAAAATTTTATATGATTGACCCCAATGTGTGTTTCACCCTTATAGTTTGAAAGTATGGCTTTGTCCTTGCGGCACGGTATTTATTTGTGAATGCCTTGTCAGCATGGGGATTTACACATTGATATGGAGACAGATGGGCTTTGTTCACAATGTAGATCGAGGGGAAGATACCATTCCGCTCATAATGGACAAAGCATACAGCAGAAAATGGAGAGAACTGCAACTGATGGCTCAATTTAACTGCCAAACTGTACAAGACCTATGGTCCATAGATACTTGCATACCTTTAAAAGACAGGTTATTAGTGGAATTAATTAGAGGAGCTGTTATGTGGAATGTAAGTATTGCAATGTTAGGTGCTCAGATTATTGCTACGGCATCCTTTTGGTGCCAAAATAAAAAAAATGATTCATTTTAAAAACTGTCACTAATTTTACCTTGTGATTGTAAGGATTTGGAGGAGATATGTACTATGGAGAGTTTGGTGGCAACTGGTGGCCAAATTTCTAGCATAGGATGGGTGGAAGATGAAACCAGGGATCTTAGTGCTCAAGTCTGAAGAGATAATCTCAGTTGAAGAACAGGATGGAGTGTTTTTGTTGTATGTTGCTTATATTGTGTACTGGTAAGTTGTTTGATGTACCTAAGAAGATTTCTTAGTGAGGACATCATAAACAGGAGTAAATATTTATGGACGTGCTGTTATTTGTCAAGCTTCATTCATTGCTTAATTCTATTTTCTTTTTCCAAATCAACTAGCTGAACCGAGAACTAAAGAATTCCTGCTCATTAATAGTGTACTAATTAATTATGATTTTTAATTTTATGAATGTTTGAGATTGTTAACTTTTAAAAAAAAAATTTAAAAACTGATGTGATAGGTGAAAATTTAGGCTCATTTTAAAATGATCCAGATATGGAAGTTGTAAAATATACTGTACGTAAGGTCGCATGCAATTGAAGTTAAAGCAAGTTCCCTATCCATGTTCTAATTATGCGATTTAACTGCATGTGAACAATTAATGTTATAATTTAAAACACCAAAGATGCATAGTGCTAGGAATATGGTAATTTAATCATTAATTATGCATGTATGTGGAATATGGTAATTTAAATCATTAATTATTCATGTATTGTTAAAATAAAAAAGCTGAGGGCTGAATGGCTGATTATGAATTGACAAGGAAAGTTCAAGAGATGCGGCGGGGACATGAATTAGTATCACCTAAGGTAACAGAATATTTCTTTTTGAATCTGGACGGTCAAATCAGAATCCGCACGACTATTAAAGCAACCCCTTTCATTCCACCTCGCACCAGATTGGTCCAGTTCCGATCGCACGGAATTGATCGAAACAGAAATATTCTGTTACCTCAGAAGAATGGAATTAGCGGTGACATTACCTTCCGTAGAATAGAACGAACAAAGGTGATTAGACCTCTCTCTCCGCCTCTCCGGTCGATTTGCGTGCTCTTTTTTCTCCGGTCGGATTCTTTGGAGTTTGCATGGAGAATTCGAATGGATGTGATTTGTTGGAGTGGCTTGGGCCTGATTCTGCGACCAGCGTCTTTAACTGCATCGACGACCCAGCTGATCTCGTTCGCGCCACCGCTGTCTCAAGATCCTGGCGTCAATTTGGTAAATTAACATTCTCAGTGCATTTGAAATTTTATCTCATGGATTTGACTTATTTAGTTAGGTAAGGTTTTATTAAGAAATTGTGAACGAATTTTTATTCTATGTTTCAGTAATTGCAAATGGTTTTAGTAAGCGCTTGTGCACGAAACTGTGTCCAGAGGTCTCATGCTTCACGAGCATCAAAGAGATCACCCCTCATGGCACGACACCACTGGACGAGTCCAGTTCCACGCCAGAATGGAGAAACCATGAAACAGACCACAAGATCTACGCGTATCTCAGCCAACACCTCATCTCGACTGAGGGTACTAGAAGTTGCATTTCCTACGCCATTGGTGCTTCTAGCACTGACAATTATCCAGATGAGAGCATTGATAACACGCTCGAACCGAGTGATGCCAATTTGACGAGATCTTATTGGTCAAGTGTTGGCCAAGTGGACCCTACTGTGCCGGAGAGTCTGATGTACCAGCTCGCTCATGATGTGGTTTTTGTCCACGAGATCAGAATAGAGCCTTACAGTGGTTAGTTTTGTTTGTTTATGGGGACTTGGTAATGGTAACATTTTGATATATTCAAATCTTTATGTAGCCAAAATAATAAATAATAACTAGGTGGCCCAGAGTCTCTAAGATAATCTAAAAGAACAGAAATGCAAAATTAAGAATGTTATGTTTGCTTGTTCATTTCTACTTGTTTAATTATCAGTGCCTCGGAATCATTAGATGACAAATTCAGAAAAGATATAATAGAGGGAAAAACTGTCCAGATATACTACTGCGTCCTTTTCTGCTCATTAGTTTGTCATATTAATGTTTGCCTTGAAGGTAAAGGTCTGTTGGTATTCCACTTGAAAGAACTTTCAAAAAGAGAAAGAGGGGTAAGAAACTGGTACCAGATATCTTCTATCAAAATTTCTGAATTTCTCCATCTGAATGTGCCAACCAACTTTTTCTTTGTGGTCTTTTGTGTATAGGTTTCCTGTTTAATAAATAAGATTGCTAGAAATATAAACATGACTTTTCTATCTTTTTGGTCGAACCTTTTATCTGTATGCTTATGTTTGAGTTCTGGTAAAAAAATGAGCTTTGAAGATTCTAAAACTTGCTGTTACTCCCCATTCGACTATTTTTGTTTTTGCCATAAATATAATCAATTCATAAAAATTCAATCTATAAGTTTCTGTTCTTTTTTTCTTGTGACGATTAATGCTCAAAATTTGTTTCTATCAAAGGTCCTGCATAATGCACTTATATCAAGTAACAAATGTCTTCCAAAATTAAATATGAAGAATTCTACTAATACAACTTGAGCGGAACTCTTTAAATGTTCTTCTTGGATTCTTTTTATGCAGCATTCTTTCATTATGGTGCTCCTATATATTCGTCAAAGTTTGTGCAGTTCAAATTGGGTTATACCAAGCAACACTTACCACCGTCATCTTGGAAACGACATCCATATCTGGACCAAATTGCTGATGAAAATTATGTTTGGACCTATACCTCGCCTCAATTTCCCATGCAACAGGTGAATATGTCTATAACCTTAATTATGTTCTATATTTACCTGTTTGCATCATAAATCAAAGCTTACTATTTTTTTTTTCTTTTTGCCATTTTTCAGGAAAATGTTTTACAATCTTTCAAACTACCACGCCCTGTTCTTTGCATTGGAGGTGTAGTGAAGGTAGAACTGCTAGGCAGGGCTCAGAAATGTTATATTGATAACTTGTATTATATTGGGTAAGTTTCTTTCTGTGTATATAGAAATTAACCATTTTGTTTTGTCCTTCAGTGACCAAATTTTACATTATCCTATATATCCTATGTAATTAGTTGTTTTCTTTTGTAAGTATCTGCCATGTACAAGTGAGAGGGCGGCGCAAGTTATCTCTACGCAATTCATATCCTTTGCTTGGAGTTGATGTGTCTAGAATAGAAAATGGTGGTGGTGCTGTACTCAATTATTGCCCGATGGCATGAATGAACACATTTTTGAATGGTGTAGGTTCAGACAGAGATGCAATGAAATGATCCTCGCCGTGCATGGTATGCTTTAATTGCGCAAGTAATTAGGAAGTCACACTGGAGCTATTTCTTATAAAATGTATATTTTTAATAAAAATGAAAATAGTTGTGGTTACAACAGTGATACATGTGAGTAAGTGATAATATTAAAAGTTCAATTGACAGATTCTGATAAATTATTTTGTTTTAAAACTCGTGTCGTTTTCATTTGTTTCCTCTCTTTTTAATAGTTCACAAGTCTCAAGATAAACTCACTGGTACTCTAATCCCTGATCTATACTCGACTTTATAACACTTTGGTGAAAAGAAAATTATCTTCACATGTAAATTGGCTGCAAACGAAACAAAAAGGGTTTGTATCTTCTTTTATCAATATGGCTGCAAATGAAACAAAAATGGGCTGCATCTTCTTTTATCAATAGAAGATCTAGTAAATCAATGAACTGTGCATACAAAGAGACCAGTAGACCACCAACATTTTGTTCCCTAAACTCTAAAGTAAATAATCTGGCATAGAAGATCTGAACCGTGTAAAGTCAGCGGAGTTGAGCGACAGATCTTTCTCCGGTGGTAATGTCAGAATTTACAAATTCTAGGGTGGTAACTACAAAAATTTCGGTGTCATACATTACAAATTGGTATTATTGTTAAAATAAAAAAAAGCTGAGGGCTGAATGGCTGATTATGTCACCTAAGGTAACAGAAAATTTATGTTTGAATCTGGACTGTCCAATCAGAATCCGCACGACTATTAAAGCAGCCCCGTTCATTCCACCTCCGACCAGATTGGCCCGCTTCCGATCGGACGGCTGTTATCCAAACATAAATATTCTGTTACCTCAGTGTATATGGATTCGCGGTGTCATTTCCTTTCGTTAGAATAGATCAATTAAACGAACGAAGGAGATTAAACCTCGTTTTTTCAAAGAAAAGAAGAAGAAGGTGATTAGACTTAGACCTCGCTTTTATTCTCCGGTCGGATTCTTTGTAGTTTGGATGGAGAATTCGAATGGATGGGATTTGTTGGAGTGGCTTGGGTCTGATTCTGCGACTAGCGTCTTTAACTGCATCGACGACCCAGCTGATCTCGTTCGCGCCACCACTGTCTCAAGATCCTGGCGTCAATTTGGTAAAATTAACATTCTCAGTAAACAAACAGTACAGTTCTTTTGAATTGATTATTTATCTACTTGCTTATTCTATGTTCCAGTAATTGCAAATGGTTTTAGTAAGCGCTTGTGCACGAAACTGTGTCCAGAGGTCTCATACTTCACGAGCATCAAAGAGATCGCCCCTCCTGGCACGACACCACTGGACGAGTCCAGTTCCACGCAAGAATGGGGAAACAATGAAACAGACCACGAGATTTATGCATATTTAGTCTTCGGAGCCTCGCTCCTCCTAAACACCCAGGAGGTTTAAGCCTCCGTAAAACTTAATCTGCTTCTTTTAGCTTCCGTAGCAGCTTAATTCCGCTGAACACCAATTCCTTAGCACGGATTAAGATTATCTTCTTTAGTCTTCTTTTGCCTAAATTTTAATCCCCTGTCTGAACTTTAAGGCACCTATACTCTCTCCTTGAGCACTTAATTTTTCACCAGCGGATTAGACAACCGAACATCAGTTCCTTATCACTCCTTAAGCTCTTAATCCTTTGTTGCCGAACGGCTTCTAGTACTGGCCACACTGAGAGACACGAAAGCGCAGGTTTTCCTCGATTAAATCTCAGACGCTTTGGAATTCGAGCTAGCGCAGGAGCAGTATTATTGAGCTTTGAGATTCGTGGCAAGTTGTTGTTTTGGCTTTTATTTAAGAAATAATTTTGTAAATTTGTGATCATTTGTGAAGAAGAACTGTGGTGCTATTCAATATTATTTATAGTCCCAGTTTGAGCCTTGCCTAGGAACTGTGGTGCTATTCAATATTATTCTGAAGAATTATGAAATGACATTGGGCCTCGTTACTGGTGTCTTAGGCATCTACCAACGATTACGATTTGCCATTTTGAACCATTTCCCTTGTGATCGAACATAAGAGAAATGGGGCAAAATGACAAATCGAACTCGAAAAGAAATAATTCTTTCTCGCCCTTTGGCCAAGACTGATCGGACAATCAAGATTCATCCCTGGATTTTCAAGATTTCTTTTTTACCTTACTCAGCACAGATCATCTTGATCTACCCATGAGCGTGGAATTGAGATTGAAAGTAAGGGCATAAACATGCAAACTATCAGAACTCATGCTAAAAAGAACAAAGTAAGATCCTCTTTTAAAGAAATGATAATTAAATTAATAAGATAATCTAACAAGGATTTTAAAAATATAGACAATCTAACAAGGATTTTCTCTTTGCAAATGTAACAAATGAACCAAAATTAGAAACAAAATATAGTTGAGGATTTAAGAGTGTCAAGTGAAACACACACAATCTCAATCCTTTAATTAGGTTTTGTTCGAGGTAGATGTTGATTGGCCTCCCTTTCTTCTAACATTATTATTGTTTCGATGAGAAGTATCAAATTTAAGTGACACAATTTGTCTCATGTATCTATTTCCTGGGAAATTCCTTTTATCTCTTGGAAGAGTCTTCAACTCAGGCAACCAATAGGATACATATTCCCCGTCTGGATCATATGTCTTTGCCTGTATATATATAACAAGCATTAAATCCTTAATTAGTTACTAGAATTCTACCATATGTCATAGCTTTTATCTCAAAAAAAGCTTTATAACATATAAAAGGATTTATTTGTCATTCTGAGGATAAAATATGTAGCAAGCCTACTTTAGCAAAATAAAAGAGGTTTAGTTTCAGAGTTACCATTTTGATTATAATAGAGCCTTTAACTATAAATATTTTTCAAGCCCAAACAACAAATCTAGATATAATCTCTATCTACATGAAACAGTGCATGCACATCCAAGATTTTTTTAGTTCATTTTATGAAAGAATCAAGACTTAAAATTCAATTTGGAGTGTTATTATTTTTAGGCCTCTTGATGTTGTAAACTACAAAGTAAAAAAAATGGTTTTTTTTAATATACCAGCGTCACTCATGGGTAGATCAAGATGATCCATTTAAAACATTAATTCTCTGTTTGGGATTTATATTTTAAATGAGGAAGGTAACTTCAATCTGGTAATATACTTTACCTGCTTAGGGATGCTGAAATAACGATCTTCTCTTGGGTCATTACCAACTCCTATTAGGGGTAAAAAAAGAACAGATTTTAGTTAAATTGTTCTTTCAAAGAGAAAATAACTTGTTCAATTAACATATTTGTTTGATAATTAGATGAGTAACTCACCAGCTCCATACGTCCAGTTACCATAATTGGAAGCAGGGTCATAATCGATGAGACATGTCTCAAACCACTCAGCACCCATTCGCCAATCTATTCCCATATCTCGCACCAGGAATGAACATACAATCTTCATACCATATATAACACAGTAAAATAATTTGTAATAGTAAGTCATTTAAAGTTGATTTGAATAATTAATTAGAGAATATTCACAATTCATATACTTCTATAATAAAATAACGATCAGAAAGTTGTTACAAAACATCAACCTGGCGCCCCCGATTTGACATGAATCCGGTGGAAGATAGCTCTTTCATGTTTGCATCTATAAGAGGGTATCTAGCATTAATAAAGAGGAAAAAAATGTTAAGTGGTTATTTTTATTATTGACAATTACTATTTAGCGAAAACAAAAGCTGTGTACCCAGTTTGACCATCTCTCCAAGCTTCGAAAAGTAATTTGTTCTGGCTCCAGTTAGACTCTACTTTGCGGGGGCCACCTAAAAGATGACCAATCAATATAAATTACTTTTAATATTTCCTTTCTTCATTTAATTATGCTTTTTAAGAGATGCAAATCTTTGATTCCAAATAGATCTTACTGTTTCATAAATTTCAAACTGCCCCAACCCAAGTAATTGGCAAAAAATATAACAATATTGAAGACATTAAAGATGAAAATCAGGGTTAATTAAAATTGAAGCAACTAAATTATTTTTAATAGATACCTAAATGAAATATGGAGTTGCCGTACTTCAGTGAAAGAAACCTGAAGTAATCCCGCCATATCAACTCAAATAAAACCCTAAATTGTTAATCAATAACATATAATAAGACAGTCAGCAGAAGACAACTTAATTTAATATGCCTCTGCTACAAAAAACAAAAGATATATATAATATTGGTAGGAATATCAGTGATGAGTTACCAGTATGTTGAATCATTCGCAACTCTCTGCTTCTCATATCTACGTACCTAAGCAAATAAAAGCTCTGATTTAGAATGACATAATGCAAAACATCACTCTGTTCCTTTACTTTTGTGCTTGTATATTATTTACTATTTTAATTTGCTATTCTCTTATAATTCTTTTATTTTCCAAATGATGAAAATGGAGATTTCATATTTTTCTTGAATATCATTAGCTATTTGATTCAATTACTAGTCCAAATGATTTAATTGTTACTGGTGAATGAATAAATTAACTTCATATCTTGTGATGCATATTTTAATACCATGATGTACAAATACCCTTGTGTTTTCCATGCTTGTTATTATCTATTATTAAAATCAACCAATATGTGTATGTTCCTATCATTCTTTTATTTAAATGCTTATTTTACTATTCTAAAATACTTATTTTTATTATACGTGCAAATTTGTTAGTAATTTTTGTTAATTATCCATGTCATATTTGTATCCGAATAGCTAATGATATCAATTTTTTGTTTACACCCCTATTTATCAATTAAATCCAATTTCTTTTTCTGGGTTTCTTCATTAAAGAAATGAGAAATTTGTTTCAAGGTTCATTTCCTCGAACGAAACAATGCAACAGAAAAATGATTTTACATCTATTTGTGAAAAAGCCTTAGATACAAAGAGTAGAAAAATAGGACCTCTTCATAGATGTACCGTGGAGATATAGTGCCAAAAGACAACCAAGGGGAGAATTTAGTGGAATAATCGGGACCTAGCATACCATTTCTTGTTTGTTTATACACCTTCAATTTATCCTGCACCAACAATTTTTTTATTTTTAAACACCATTTAATCGTACAACTTCAAGTTGGTAGTGCCTTTTTGTTTAATTTGTGTGATTTGGGACAAGTTTAATTCCACATTTAATTTATAAGAACAATTGTAGTCTAATATATAACAAAATAGCTTTCTTTTCAATTCTTCTCAATTCTGGTATGTATCATACCATTGATTAGTATTGCTCAAAAGGGAGTTGCTAGTGTACTGGTATGACAAGGACAAAACTAATTTCAAAACTGTAAAGCATATCAATTCTGCGACTAAATCATATACATGAAGGTAAAAAAAACTACTGGCTATATTTCACAAGTAAATTGTCAAGTAAAAGGTTTATGAAAATTGTACATTGATCCAGAAGTACTCTTTTACTCTGGCAAGAGCCCCACTTTCACCTCCGATGAAGTGCATTCCTCTGTCTGACTACTATCAGACATGAAGTTTAGAAAGTTTTAAATTACAATTTAGACCAAAAATTCAAAGCAGTACAGAGCTCACAAACTATTGCTTTGTGCCAGAAGCACATCTATATTCAATTCTAAACACTGTAGTTTTAACTTCTAAATTTTGACAGTAAAGAATTAGGGTAGACTTATATATATATGATATAGTTTTATTCATGGAACCAATTTATCTGTTTACTAGATCCATACCATATTCGACAAGATGGGTAAGGTTTTTTTCATTAGTTTATCGGGTACGGGTAAGGGTAAAGTTTTTATGTTTTTTTTCGTTGACTTAACGGGTAAGGGTACAAAAATGCTTCCACCCAACCCATTTTGTACCAGTTGACACCCCTACCAATGAAGAATACCGACCCATCTCGATTTCTTAATCTCTAATTTAGTATTTACAGTTGCAATCACTCAGCTGTCAGTATTAAATGGGAATAGAAATTGCTTGCCTTAGTTTCATCAAGGCCAAGTTGACCAAGAGTAGGTAGGTTGCCCCAACCACCTATCTCATTCAATGTAGTACTATTAGGAGGTGGTGCAAGAGATTGTGGCAACTTAAAACAGCTCCTAATTGAACTCTTCGATTCAACCGCCTGTATCATTAATTAACAATAATTATAAAAAGGATAAATGTAGTGCTCAAATTTGATGCACTGAGACCATATTTTAAGAATGTTGTGATACATTGTTATAGCAAGAAGTTATTTATTAGTTTTCTGAAACTTCATTTATAAATTTTTGTACTACTTCAGTATGATTTAATATTATATTGCAGTGTCTTTTATAACTTTTGTATATAAATTAAAGTTCAATGTTCAAATTTTCTTATCACTCGACTAATTCATCTAATTTAATCATCAAATGTTTATAAGATGCAATTCATGTCCATGACAATTTAAGTAATAATTAATATAAAGCAGCTGAAATATCTTTTTGATTGGTATCACAAGACAAAATCACGTACAGAACCTTTGTTATAATTACATTTCTATATCTGATTTGCCTCAAACTTTCCACATAGAGTTAGTGAAGGGGTTCATTAAAGATAAATATACCCTTTATATCCTACTTTAAAATATCAACATCCTTTCCCTCCGCATCCAACTAGAAGAGAATAGTGAGCGAAAATTGCTAACTTCCGAAGAAATTTGTTAAATTTAATGTTTGTTGGGTTGTTATGAGGTATTTTATAATATGCAATATATGAATTCCCTTCTTACCTTGCGAAATTGCGTATAAACATCCGGCAAATCCCTTGTGTTAAAAGGGAGGTCATCAATATGGTACATTGTACTTCCCCATATGAGTTGTAATATTGGGTTTCGGGTTTTACTCTGCTCAGGCAAGCCCGTTTGAGGCACCCCCACTTCTTTCAACCTCTTTTGTACCAGCTGTTCCACTAGAATCTCCTCAGAGCAAGTCTCTTTATGTGCATATACCTAAATAAGGAAGACTGGATATTTTTAATTAAAAAAAATTGTAAAATACAAGCATGGTTCTAAGTTATAATGTGTGTGTGTGTGTGTGTGTGTTTATATTTAATTAAAGAGAGAGAGAGAGAGAGGGAGAGAGACTAAACTGTATGTGCGCCACAAGCTTTAGCAAGTGAAGGAATAATATCTTCAGGATTGCCATGTCTCACTAGCAGGTCTAGACCTTTACTTAACAGGTTCTTTTTAAGGTCACTAAGACATTCTATCAAAAACTTGGCTCTCAGTGCTGCACAAATTTAAACAAGGAAATTAATTTAATCAAATAGATAGAATAGAAAATTTATAAAGAGGAGGGTTCCAATACACCCAAAATTCTATGCTCCCATTTGCACCCAATATTTTATCTCTTTTATCTTCATTTTTAAAGTCCGAATAGCCGATCCGAACGCTCAACATGATCTTCATAATAAAATATGCCTAGAGACCAAATTTTATATTTTTTAGATTTTTTTTTACTACTTTTTAAGATAGGTACAAAATTATTGTTTTAAGGAGATTCTGGACCATCCGATAAAGTGATTTTGTACCTACCTTAAAAAATAATAGTAAACAAATTCTAAAAAATATAAAATTTGGTCTCCAAGCATATTTTATTATGAATATCATGTTGAGCGGTTTGGATCGACTATTCGGACTTTGAAAATGAAGAAAAATAATTGGACGTAAATGGGAGCATAGAATTTTGGATGCATTGGAACCCTCCTCATTTATAAATTGCATGAATATACTTGTTTGTCCATTTTGTTAATTTTCCATTAAGATTTTCATCAGGGAAAAAAAATAAAGAAAATCATGTTTAATTTTCCAACAGTGCATAGGTGGCAAATTAACATGTAGATTACTCCAAGTTTTTCTCTGGTTTCATGCGAATTACGGGTTTTGGATAAATAAACTAATTAAATTATCATAATTAAATCCATAAACCGTAATTACAAGAACAATTCAGGGTACCTCCAGTTTTTGGGAACCCGAAATAATGCGTGGTACCAAACAAGCGCGGGTCCACACAATACACCGGCAGCACGAATTCCGATGCAGCCCAACCTCTGATCAGTGCCTCATTGTCAATTACACGCAGATCATTTCTGAACCATACTATCACCACCCCATTCCCATTACCATTTCTCGTCAAATTGGGGTTCTGATACCTCTTAAACGCCTCCTCTGATGCAATTGAGACCTCTTGTGGGGTAATTCCAGGTACCGTGTAGTATTTCTGGGAAGAACTGGGTAGACTACTACTCATGGCTAGACCGGGATTGAAGAGATTGAATTGATACTTGAATTGAGTGTGTTTGGGGGAGAGAAAGAGAGATTGTGAAAGAGAGAGAGAAGGGACGGGGAGCAGACGTGGCATAGCTGTTTATCTTTAGAAATTTTTGAGGGAAGAGAGAGAAAGTTGTCTTTTTGAAAGCTTGGTAGCAAGAGAGAGAAAGTTGTCATTGTTCAAAAAGGAGGGAAAGGCTCAGAGTGGTGCCACGTGTGCGCAAAATAGTGTGAGGAGCTTTAAGTCATATGCGCTGTGATCTTTGACTCTTTTAAATTTTGGACAGTTCAACCAGTGAGGCGAATTCATGTCATTTAATAAGGTAACATCACATAAATATTTATAGATGAGGATGGATCTACTTATATTATTTTAAATGTATTTGCAAATTAAATTTTATATTTTTTTATGAATTTTTTTACGATTTTATAAAATACTTTAAAAAATATAAAATTTGGTCTCTAAGCACATTTTAATATGGAGATCATGTTGAACGGTTTGGATCGGCTGTTTGAATTTTAAAAACTTTAAAAATGAAGGGTGTAATTTGGTGTCACCAAAAAATGATATAAGTGGGCTAGAAATTTATCGCACATTTCAATCAGATCTGTTTTGTTTGAGGGTTATAAACTTAAATTATAAGAAAAATATTTAAATATAATGAGCAGTAAATTAATCTCTAGCTCCACGTACAGAAATTATTAAAAATGAAAAAAAAAATCGACAGGTTTGTAACCAAGATAACAAATGGAAATGTCGGATATATATTTTATCTCTCTTATCATTCCCTTAAAAGAAGAAACAAACAGTAAAATAATTGATATGTTATACAATCAATGTCAAAATATGAGGCATAATTTTTGAAATAACACAATATGATTTGAAACTTGATAATTCGGAAAAAACAATGACTTGCATGTCTTTTTCCTTTTAAAATTAAAAACACAACAGAAATAATGTTTGCTTGAGAATGAAAAAATAAATACTGTATTCAACAGTACAAAAACAAATATAATTCAGTATAGTCAATAAAGATTGGGCAAATATCACGTATACACCTCAAAAACTTCAAAATTATTTATTTTTCTGTAAATTTTGAAATTACGTATTCCCCTCTCTAAACTTCCAAAACTCACAAATGTATCCATTTTATTGTATTTTATTTTAGAACTCATTTTATATTTATAAAATACCCATTTTATCTTTTATTAAAAATGTATCTTGTTTAAGAAAAATGTCTGTCTTATAAGATACCCATTATAACATTTACCCTTATAAAGTATCCATTTTGCCCTCGAAAAAATGATACCCATTGTATCTTTTATCCATTATAAAATATCCATTTTGCTCTCGAAAGACTGACATTTTTCTTAAACCAGTTGAAAATTTGTATGCTTTTAATAAAAGATAAAATGGGTATTTTATAATTTTAAAATGGGTTTATATATAAAAGATAATAAAATGGATAAAGTTGTGAATTTTGAAATTTTAAAAGGGCCAACACATAATTTCAAAGTTTAGAGGAAAAATACATAATTTTGAAATTTTTGAGGGGTATGCATGAAATTCCCCCATTTAAATTTACGTCATGGTAGGCATCACAAATTTCATCTGACTGTTGAAATTTTACGTGCGGCAAAGAAGCCTTGATGTTCCGTAGAAAAGTAGAATTCTATTTTTCTCCCATTTGACTCCTGAAATTCTACCCGCGGCATAGAATACTTGAATCGTCTCTTTCAAATAAAAAAAATTTAGAGGTCCAGACCTTGGGCAAGAGGGAATCAATATCCTCTGCAGTAACAGAATATTTATGTTTCAATCCAGACCATTCGATCAGAATCCAAACTTAGCTGACAGAGTCTGATCTGACGGTCCGGAACCAAACAGAAATATTGTATTACCTCAGGTGATATGAATCTGGGCAGGAGGGGCAGGCCAGAGTAATGCAAACTCAACATGATATGAAATCTGAACCGTAAAACAATTTAGTAGGCAGTAATTAACGCAGGAACATGCTGATCGTCTTGGAGAAACGCAGGGATACTTCCCCATTCTTTCCCTTTATAAACCAACACTTCGATCATTAATTCCTAGGGAAACACCACCACAACCAAGATGCAACAAATATTTTCACAATTTGGATCCAACCTATGGACGTGGAGTTTGTTCATAGGCGCTTTCTCCTTGCTTCTCACATGGGGAGCAGCTCGAGCACTTGAATGGGCATGGTTTAGGCCGAGGCGCCTGGAACGGGTGCTCAGGGAGAAAGGGCTGAGGGGTAGTGTGTACCGGCCCCTTGTTGGTGATTTGAAGGAGAACACTCGGCTCAACAAAGAAGCGCAAGCCAAGCCCATGTCACTTTCGCATGATATTATCGCTCGTGTTGAACCCCTTCTCCTTCGCAGCATGAAAGAATTTGGTGCGAACTGAGAAACTTTATTATTATTTTTCTCTTAGTTCCCATGCTCATTTTTTTAGTCTAAGGCTGTTTTTCTTTTGTGGTCCTCACAAAATTAAAATATCAATTAGTCTTCAAATTGTATTAGATACACAATGGACACATCCATTCAAATACACAGGGGTACAACTTCTCTACAGTCTACACTACCAACATATCACTGGCATGCCTAACTGTAGTTTAACCAGAGATGTTATAAGTACCTTGCAATCTCTTGATTGATCAGTCAATGAAAAAGCAATACACATGAATGACAAAAGTAATGTTAAAACATTCTTAATCTTTTTCCTCTGCATTACCTCACCACTTGAGTTTGAATCGGGACCATCTGAAAAGAATTCGGGCCAATCCGACCAATGACTGTAATGAACGGGGCCCCCTTTGAGGTCCGTGCTAACGAACAGATCGGATTCAAACTCAACATTTGAGGTACCTTGGGTGATTTTAATTCTCAGTCAGGAGGGGAGGGGAATTCAAATCCTCTGCATTAACTCTGTTTGAGTTTATATCCTATAAATTTACTTTCCGATTTTCACTTTTGTTTGATAAATTTTGAAACAATGTCCCCAATAAATCATCATCACCAACGAATATAATATCATTGGCGTAATCATTCATTGATGATATTTAACATGTTGGATGAATATTGATTTCACTTTTACAAAATACAGGCAAACAGTCATTTACTTGGTTTGGGCCCTTGCCAAGAGTTACCATCAGGAATCCAGAATTAGTGAGAGAAATTCTATCTAAGAAATTCGGGCACTTTGAGACTCAAAAATTGAGCCGATTCGGTCGGCTGTTGGCAGATGGAGGGATTATTATGTATGATGGGGAGAAATGGGCTAAGCACAGAAGAATTCTCAACCCTGCCTTTCATGTAGAGAAGTTAAAGGTAATTTAAGGAATAAAATAAAAATTAGGATAGTACTAATTCCTTTCGACATATACCTAGTTCTTTGTTTTTTTATCTAGGTGCTTTGCTACTGGAAAGTAGCCTTTTACATAAAAAAAAAATAGCTCCCTATTGTAGAAAATTCTTCCATTCAATGAACTTTGGTTGGCATCATATGATGGGAAACCAATTAAAACCTATTCCTTTTCAGAGGATGTTGCCAGCATTCGCTACCTGTTGTGATGAGCTAGTTGACAGATGGGAGAACTCAGTGGGACCTAATGGGTCATTTGAGCTGGATATTTGGCCAGAGATGAAAATTTTAACAGGAGATGTTATTTCAAGGGCAGCATTTGGTAGTAGCTACCAGGAAGGGAGACGGATTTTCGAGCTGCAAAGTGAGCTAGCTGAGCGTTTCACTAAAACTATTTCAACCTCCTTCTTGCCTTTCAGCTGGTATGAATCCATTTACCTTAGTAATTTGGCTTTTATTTGAAAAATATTTTTGTAATTTTGATCATTTTAATGATTCGTTAAAAACAACTTAATTACAAAGTGCAGCAGTTAACAATTTACATTTTTATTCTGCTGTAATGCCTTTCTTAAGTTCTCCAACAATTCTTCAGATATGATAACAGTATTGTGTAATCAAACAAACATGTAAACAAATAAACAAACAAAAACATAAAAGGTTAAAGTAATTGACCACTAAATATCCTCCTCTTATTTCTAGTTCTAGTTTAAGCCTTGTCTAGGAACTGGGATACTTGTCAATATTCTTTTCAAGAATTGTGAAATGATATTGGGCCTCGTTCACTGGTGCCATAGGTACCTACCAACTAAAAACAATAGGAGGATGAAGCAGATGTCAAGAGAGGTACATACACTCCTCAAGGGCATAATTGCAAAAAGGGAGAAGGCCATCCAAAATGGAGAGACCACAAAAGATGACCTGCTCGGTCTTTTGTTGGAGTCGAACATGAGGGAAATGGGGCAAAATGGGAAATCAGACTCAAGTCTAGGCATGACAACTAACGAGGTGATAGAAGAGTGCAAAGTTTTTTATATTGCTGGAAAGGCGACCACGTCAGTGCTGCTGACTTGGACTATGGTTGTGTTGTGCATGCATCCTGAGTGGCAAGAAAAGGCACGTGAGGAGGTCTTGCAATATTTTGGGAGGAAAAGCCCAGATTTTGATGGCTTAAGCCAACTAAAAATTGTGAGTTATTAAATATAAATTTTGTAGATGCAGACAGATTAGAAGGGCATATATTGATTTTTTTTTTTAATTGAAGTATGATTCTCTGTGTCCAATAGTGCGGGACAATTGCAATACCATACCTGCATACCATACAAGAGTTTCTGATAGTATCCAGGCATATGTGCATACGAATAATCATATGCAATTAAATCCTTAAATATAACTGCAAGTCAATTATGTCAGTTTTTGATGAACCCAAAAGGGAGAGCTTGCTACTATAATGTTATCAGAGTTGCTCTAAAAAAACATCCTTATATTTTGTTATTTCATATTCCTAAAATACAATTTCAATTTTAGGTGACGATGATACTATATGAGGTGCTTCGCTTGTACCCTCCGGTGGTTATGCTTAAAAAGCAAACTTCCAAAACCATGCAACTTGGCGATGTAACCATTCCACCTGGTGTGCTTCTAGGAATGCCACTACTGTTCATCCATCATGATCCTGACATATGGGGCCCTGACGCAACCGAGTTCAAACCAACACGATTTGCTGAAGGTATCTCAAAGGCAACAAAGAATGGGCAATTAGCATTCTTTCCCTTCGGGTGGGGCCCGCGTATATGCATTGGCCAGAATTTTGCACTTCTTGAGGCTAAGATGGGATTGAGTAGAATTCTCCAGCATTTCAAATTTGAGCTGTCAGAAAAATACCAGCATGCTCCACACCTTGTTCTTGGCTTACATCCTCAGTATGGCACACCAATCAAGTTCCACATGATATGATAGACTCCAATTAATTTTACGGGAAAAAAAATATTATATTGGATAACTAAGTAGGATTAAATAATCTGGGTAGTTTTGAATAGCTTATTGAAAAGATATATAGTGGAATGTTACTCAGTACTAGAGATGAAAATATGCAACTTTTGTGTCCGTGATTTGCCTAGTTGAGAACTTTAGTTCAGAGAGCAAGAATTGTGCAAATGAATCTTTCATTTGCATTTCGTTGATGTAATCTGATTACATGTACTGATGTACAAAGCTATTTATAGAAGAATATTTGTTTGCTACAATACTCACTCACAGAGAGCCTAACAACTTGTCTGTCAAACAATCACTAACTAACGTAAATTGTGGTTGACTGGACGTATCCAGTGGATGCCTATCACTAGTTCTGTTGACACTTGCCTCCTGATTTCGTCCTCTAATTAGGATTGATGACATCTACAATTTTAGCTTGAGAGGAGTGTTGAGAAATAAAATATAAAATTAAGATAAATATAATTAATTAGGTAGCCTCAAAGCCATATGGCCATGCATGTCATCATTGGCTAAAATAGAAAAAAAAAAAAAAAAAAAAAAAAAGAGCTAAGATAAAACTCCACCTTTTATTGGCTCTCTGGAGGGCGGCGGAAAACCCTAAGAGGCGATTAAGGCGATCGAAGGCGATCCAGGCGACTGAGGCGGTAGGAGGTCGACGATTCAGCTAGCAACAATGCTAGCGACAGTGGAAGGACTACAAACAATCCAGGTAGATCAAGGGACAAGTCAAAATCTACAAAATCTTCTCCTAGTAGGACAATACCCGGTGCTCCACATAATCAAAGGGAGCAATCAAGATGATTCTATGCCAAAAGTCACTCAGCAATCAATTCAACGGACACTTCAAGACCCAAATCCACCTCACTCTTTACCACAGAAGAATGGCGTTCAAAATTCCAAGAAAAATAAAGACAGGAAGGAAAACCAGTCAAATTCAAAAGAAGTAATTGAGGAAGGAAATAATGATGGTTGGACCCTGGTCACGAGAAGGAAGAATCGATCAAATATCAAAGCATCAAGACATAGGGAAAATCAACAGTCACCCTTGCAAATTCATGCATCTAAGCTAAGATCTCAGCAAAAATGCTTCAGATGCCTGACCAAAGGCCATATCCAGGCGGTATGTCGTAACCCTAGGCGATGCCTTTATTGTACTAATGAAGGCCACATCATACGAGATTGTCCAGCTAGACCAAAGGGAAATCCAACAATCGCCCAGGCACATCAAAATGCCTATAAAAGCAGACCTCAATCCTTCCCCAAAAATGCAACTTACCCTAATAGAAAGATACCACCTTCTTCAAATCGTCAAGTACCAGAAAAGCCCAAGCATCCTATGGCGGTTCCAAGAGACTGGGTGTCCATGCCAATGAATGACTCAGGAATGCTTTGGCATCAGCGTCCAGAGTCTTTAGATGTGTATATTGCACCAAGGGAGGAACTGAGCCCAGCAAACAGATTTCTGGAAAGGTCAGCTTTTATATTTGCAGGTCCGGGAAGAGATGATCCGTTTCTGAGGAGAAGAATTGCTGAAAGTATGGGAAGATTCTTCCAATGCGACTCAACTGCTTTTGTTGTGTTCACCATTCATGAAGATTATGGTGATGTGCTGATCATTTTCCCCAATAAAGATATGGCCAAAGCGGCTATTGATCGAGCCACATTCTATATAGGTAACAACATAGAGATTGCTTTACACTCTTACTCTCCTGAACTGCAACTTGCATTCGACCCATTAGGAGGCAGAGCACGAATTCACCTATATGGAGTTCCACTGCAACATTGGAACAGGTTTGATATGTGTACTCTTGTCTCTGGTTTTGGCTATCCACTGCGTGTAGCACCATACTTTACCAATGGAAACTATGAATTTCTTACCATGTTTGTGGCTTGTAAGAAACCTGAAAAGGTACCATTTCACCTAAAACTGCGTGTCAACCCATATAAGAAGAAAGTTAGAGTTCATATGGATGGTTGGCTGGACAATCAACCACCACCCCCTCCACCACCGCACAAAGGTAATAACCAGGATGAAGGAAGGAACAGAGTCAGGGGGGATCAAGGGGGAAATCCATACAAGGGTAGATATGACTATCAAAGGAGTCCGACAGACGAAAGGGAAAGCAGAGATAGAGAAGGAAGCAGGGGACCTAGACATCAGAGAGACCCTTTTGGCTCAGGGTCTAACTGGAACATGACAGCAACACAATGGATTGACAACTTGAGGATGCAACTGGTGGAAGCAGGGATTCTGGATAAGGATGGAAATCAGATCAACAACCCACAAGGCTCAGTTCTGAAAGAAAAGGTAGCTCCTGAACTCAAAGAATCAAAAGGTAAGATGCCCCTTGAGGATGAACAAACAGAGACAAAACTGCAGCTGGTACAGAGGACAGGTTATAACAGTCTTTCTATGATTTCTGAAATTTTAAGCTCCTTCAATAGTACAAGGGTTGAATCTGAAAAATTCTATTTGGTTGAGAAAATTCAAAACCAAGTTTCTAACAATCTGGCACAAGATGGGGATAACAATGGCAAAATGGGGCTCAAGGGAGGGGTTATTATTGAGGAACTGGATGAAGATACGAATCCTGGAAATTATATAGTTTCTGATGAGGAACAGGAGGGGCAAGCAAATGTTGGGGTAATGGAAGAACAGGACATGGCCCTCATGGAGGAGGAAGGCTTACTGCAGGGACCACCTCCAGGATTTGAACATGTCATTCTTCAAGAGGCAGCAGTACAGAACAACATTCAGCTTGAAGTGGGAGTACAAATGGGGGACCAAGACAATGTTAGAAGAAGTGCCAGAATCAAGGCAAAAAAGGTTAGAGTACAGTACAACACTGGCAAAAAGATTTATAAGAAGAGAACCAACAAGCCAAAGAAAGCCAAGATGGAGTACTTGCAATCTCTCAGTCCTCTTAGTGCAGAGCAAGCACAACTGGTAATCAAGCTGGCAGGGGTGGAAATTGAAGGGCGTGTGGAAGAGGAAGTGGCAAAGTTGGCTGTTGCTTAAACTGGAAGTTATGAAGTTCTCCAAATTTAGGAATATCTAATATCTATCTAAGTTGTTATTTAGTTTTTTAAATGGTAAGGTTTAAAATATTATATTTTACTATAGTATGCTGTAAATATAAACAGCATCTCTTTTGTGGGGGTCTCATCATGTTTTCTGGGAAACTATTTAGAAGTGTCTGGGAGATTGTAATTGCCAATTTGATAAGGCAAGTTTGTCAGATGGGAAGTAGATCTGGGGGGTTATGGAGATTTGAACTTTTTGTAAGAGGTTTCAGTCTGATGTATGAGATTAGGAGGATAATGCTTATAAATCCTCCTATATATAATATTAAGATGTTTAAGTATTATTATGGATTGTATCTCTAAAATTAAAATATTATCTTGGAATGTAAGAGGGCTACATGAGAGAGAGAAGAGAATAGCAATTCGACAGACGATACTGTTAGAAAAACCAGATTTAATTTGTTTTCAGGAGACCAAATTAGATGCAATGAATGATATTCTGGTAATTCAAACATGTGGTAGAAAGTTTAGGGAATTTGTATGTCTGGATGCATTAGGTACAAAGGGGGGTATCATGATAGCTTGGAATAGAAGGAAATTCTCTCTTTTACAAATGTCAAAGGGCAATTATCAGATTTCAGTTACACTGCAACACAATGGGGATAAATTTTTACTGACATCAGTATATGGCCCAACAAATTCAACTTTGAGAGGAGCTTTCTTTCAGGAACTTTGTGATGTTAAACCAAATGATGATACCCCTTGGATTATTGGAGGGGATTTCAATGTTACATTACTACAAGAAGACAGAACCAATTTAAATAATACCAATTGGAGTGAATCTCTTAAATTTGCTGATCTCATAATGGATCTTGAATTAATCAACTTGCCAATGAAAGGGAGAAGATATACTTGGTCCAATGCCAGAGACATGCCAACAATGGCAAGGCTTGATAGATTTTTAATCTTAGATTCTTGGAATACTTATTTTCCTAATTCAACGCAAGAATCACTTCCTAATACTTCTTCAGATCATGCTCCAATATTATATACTGCAGAAACTAGTTTTAAGAGATCATTATTTTTCAGATTTGAGAACATTTGGTTACACTCTGATCAGTTCAAGATTTTTGTAAGAGAAACTTGGCAAACTTTGGGTCTGGTTCAGACAGTACAACAACTGACAGATAAATTTGGTAAGTTACAAAAAGCTATCAAGGAATGGACAAGGGACAGAATTGGTAATATTAAAAAACAAGTAATGGTTTGTAGAGAATACATGGAATGGATTGATAAGGTAGAAGAGACAAGAGTAATCACACATCTGGAAAAATGGGTAAGGGCGAAAGTTAAAAGAAGATTTGTTCAATTAAGTGTGTTAGAAGAGGATCTTTGGAGACAACGAGCTAAACTAAAATGGGAGACATATGGTGATAAAAATACTAGATATTTCCACTCTTTGGCATCTGCTTCTAAGAGAACAAATACAATTCCGGTCATTGAACATGAAGGTCAAGAATTTAGATCTCAGGGGATGAAGGCCAATATATTCTGGAATTTCTACACTGGACTAATGGGACGATACTCAGCACCAATTCCCAACATAAACTGGAACAACCTATACCCCGAAGGCCTAAACTTACAAGATTTGGTAAAACAGATAACAATGGAAGAAATCTTGCTAGTGATAAGAGACCTGCCTAATAATAAAAGTCCAGGTCCGGACGGTTTTACTGGTGAATTTTATAAAGAATTCCAACACACTGTAACCCCTGATCTACTGATGGTGCTGTCAAATGTACTTGACAACGAACTCTCTCTTGATGGTCTTAACACATCATTTATAGTACTCATTCCAAAAAAAGAGGAAGCAAGAAGACCACAGGAATTTCGACCTATTAGCTTGGTACACTCTGTGCAAAAAATTATGTCTAAGATTTTGGCAAATAGACTACAACCATACATTCAAGAACTAGTTCAAAACAATCAGACAGGTTT
The DNA here is from genome assembly GCA_964058825.1 of Carex arenaria. Lineage (NCBI taxonomy): Eukaryota > Viridiplantae > Streptophyta > Magnoliopsida > Poales > Cyperaceae > Carex > Carex arenaria. The sequence goes on from CAXKVW010000160.1 coordinate 55,170, forward strand.
TACCAAAGGAAGACAAATCACAGAGGGGTTTTTGTATGCTCAACAAGTCATTCAGATAGCAAAGGAAAATGAAACTCCAATTGCACTATTCAAGGCAGACATTCATAAGGCTTTCGACACTTTAAATTGGGAATTTTTAATCAAGATCATGCAAGCTATGGGATTTCCCCACAAGTGGCTACAATGGATACAGAACAGTGTGTTGCAAGGTTCTTCTCAAGTAATAATAAATGGGGTACTAAGCAAAAGAATACAGCTCAGGAGAGGAGTAAGACAGGGGGATCCATTATCCCCCCTTTTATTTATATTAGCAATGGACTTCATGCCAAGATGGTTAGAGAAAATGGTAAACCAAGGAACATGGCAATTACCATTTGATGGAATGAAACCTTGCTTGCATTACGCGGATGATTCCTTGTTCTTCATGAAACCTGAAATTCGTCAAATGCAGACACTCAAAATCATACTGACAACTTTTCATCAAATATCAGGTTTATCAGTCAATATGGACAAGTCTGAACTTCTAAGTAACCTCGAAAATCAGTCATTAAATCAGCAGCTCACAGATGTTCTTGGATGTAAAAAAGGAGAATTCCCGTTTACATATTTAGGGTTACCACTGTCTGACAGGAAATTGACTAAAATAGCATACATGCCATTGATTCAAAAGGTTAACAGCAGGTTGCAAGGATGGGCTGCAAAACAGTTGTCAATTGCAGGAAGATTAGTTTTAATCAACTCGGTGCTCTCTTCAGTACCAACATATTTTATGTCAGTGTTTAAGCTTCCTTCTTGGGTAACACAGGAAATAGATAGAATAAGAAGGAACTTCTTATGGAAAAGAAACAATGAGCAGGGGAAAGGGATCCATTTGGCAAATTGGGAACTTGTGTGTAGACCAAAAAAGAGGGGCGGTTTGGGAATTATTGATTTGCAAATTTTCAATGACGCATTATTAGCAAAATGGTACTGGTATTGGATCAAACCAGATGTTAGGCTGTGGAAATCTTTGATAATGACTGCTTATGACATTAATAGACCAGCATGTCTACCTGATTGTAAATTTTTCACTCAACATTTAAGAAGACTGCAGAAGTTCTGTGACTGCTTCATAACGAGAAAGGTAGGAACTGGGACAAGTATAAGATTTTGGAAACAAAATTGGGGATATGGGCTTCTATACACAAAATATCCAGCGTTATATTGTGAAGTCATAGATAAAGACATATCAGTTAGGCAAGTGTTTCAATCTCAGGATATACTGGAACTTTTTAATGAAGGGGTTTCTGATGAATTCACAACACAATTGACTCAATTTAGATCTTTCCTGGAATCCACAAACTCAGAATTTCAAGGACAAGATGATGCTATGTGGGATCTAACAAATTCAGGCAACTTTACTGTTAAAACAGCATACCAAGGACTCACAAATACACCAACTATTTTTGAGACAGTGCACAGGATCTGGAAACTAAAGGTACAACCAAGACTAAAGATCTTTGGATGGTTACTATACTATGCCAAAATACTAACAGCAGAAAACTTACAAAAAAGAGGATGGTGCCTGCCAAGCATGTGTATTATGTGTAGAAGACACTGTGAGACAGTCAGACATCTATTTACAGATTGCTCATTTGCTTTGGCCATGTATGATATTATGAGTATAATATTTGATTTGCCAGTACCAGATTGGTCAACAGCACTACATTCTAAGGGGGCACACAAATGGATAACATGTAAAGAGAATGATGCTAAGTCAAGGGAAGTTTTACTCATTACAATGTTCATCATTTGGCGAGAGAGATGTGCAAGAATTTTTAGGGAAGACACAAAGAACATGGGGAAACTGGTGGTAGAAATTCAAGAACAATGGAGTTACTCACATTAAAAGAAAAATGGAAACAATAAAAGAAAGAGAAATAGCAAACTTTGCAAGGAGTTGGATAACTACTGGTAAGAATAAGAACCTGGAAGCTGATCATTGTGGATTAGAAATTGAAGAAGAAGGCTGCAAGAAGTAAGTGCACAACAAGAAGTACAGAACGAAGGTGATAGCAAATCAAAAAGGCATGGACACTAGCGTTGCAAGAAGATACAAGAAGTGGTGGAAACGGATCAAGAACAATGGATCTATTCCACTGACAAGAAGAGTTTTACAATTTTTGCATTTTAAACCCTGATTTTTAATAATTTTCTGTTCTCTTTTATAAGCTCTTTTCATTTTATTTTCTTTTTATTTTCTTAATATTCAACAAAGTTGAATAACATTATGTCGCTGTATGTGGTTTCATGTTGAAACCGTTTTAATCAATACAACAAATAAGGACTTGATCCTTATTTTTCCTCAAAAAAAAAAACTCCACCTTTTTTTTTTTTTCTAAAATAGAATTTATCGTTATGATTAGGTGAGAAAAACGCATGTATCCCCTTTGTAAAAAAATCAGAACTGCAATATAAAAAATATAATTCATTATCTTAATTTCTGTGTCAAAAACTCACAAATTAGTACTATACAGGTACTGGTCAGAGCAACAAAGCGGCAGCTAGACAATAGCTGCCTAGCAGCTCCTATCATTTTTCACCATAACATATTCCTACTTTGTGATCCTAAATTAAATGATCTTTTTAGTACCTACTTAATATAATTTTATGAGTAGCTTTGAGCATAAATTCAATTTTTATGCATAATATATTTGATATTTTTTTTTGAATTAGCACTAACAAGTTAATGCCTATGCAAATGATAAATTTTATATCTCATATAACAATTTTTCTTAGTTTAAAATATCTCCAATCTAGGCCGCATTGGCGCACTAGCTTGCAATGCGGCCCATAACAGAGAGTTTAGATTCCACTTTCATGTGCTTCTTTTCATCAATTCTACTAAAAATTTTACTAGTCAATTTTACTACATAATTTCAACCATAATTAGCTAAAAAACTTGAGCGGATGAGGAGATCTTTATTATATATACATTGTAAATAATTAGCTAAAATCTTTTGTAAATAACTTTTTTCTTAATTAATGAAAATGTTAGTTTCCACTGACCTTAAAAAAAAAAATCTATCGCACATTTATTTTAATCCAACAAATTTTTGAGAAATTCCATATGATTTTCTGAAATATTTAAACATAGATTTTTCAACTATTAAGTAAAGAAACAGTTTTGGTGAATATCTATATATACCACATTTAATCCCTCCTAAACTTCTTTCAGTTGTGTTGTTCAATTGCTTGATTTGCCAAATGAGAAATAGCTGGACCTACCATGATCAAGGAATCTTACTTTTTTTTTTCATTCATCTATTAAATGAGGATTTAATTTCATAGGCAGTCATGGAGAATGAAATCCAGAGGCAAAGATCAAGAGAACAGGACAAATCAGGGAGAGAAAAAAAAGTTGCAGATTTTCATCTCTAATACATAGTACATTCCACATTTATTTTATTTTAGTAAAAGATGGAGGCAAACCCACCTAACTATTTAATATTCACACAAAACATCATTCATCTAGATTTCAAAAATACCACCTTCAACACAAAGATCATTGTTATTGTCACTAGACCAAAGAATTGTTATCTCCACTATTATTTTTTAATAATGCTATTCAAAACTACTGAGGATAACAAATCCTACATTATACAATATTATAATATTTATTGTCGTAAAATCAGTGCCAATCATATCCTGTGGAATTTAATTGGTACACCGTACTGAGGATGTAAGGCAAGAACAGTGTATGGAGCATGCTGGTATTTTTCTGATAACTCAAATTTGAAATGCTGGAGAATCAAACTCAACCCCAACTTAGCCTCAAGAAGTGCAAAATTCTGGCCAATGCATATACGTGGGCCCCACCCGAAGGGAAAGAAGGCTAACTGCCCATTCTTTGTTGCCTTCGAGATACCTTCGGAAAACCGTGTTGGTTTGAACTCAGTTGCGTCAGGGCCCCATATGTCAGGATCATGATGGATGAATAGTAGTGGCAATCCTACAATCACACCAGGTGGGATAATTACATCTCCAAGTTGCATGGTTTTGTATGTTCGACGGTTAATCATAATAAATGGAGTGTACAGGCGAAGCACCTCATATAGTATCATGGTCACCTAATTAATAAATTGAAATTGAAATTAAATTTTAAGAATATGAATAACAAAATGCAAGGGTGAGTTCTTAGAGCAACTATTATAGTAAACACTATAGTAGGAAGTTACCCCTAATTCTGAGTTCATAAAAAGTTAAGATAATTGACTTGGAGTTTGAGCAACTATTGTTGTAAGGTATGGAATCATACTTTCTACCATTGGACACATAATCATACTTCATTTAAAAAAAATGCGCTTCTAATATTGTGAAAACAAAATTAGTCCATCTTTAGCAGTTAGCACAAGGTGGTAAAATGATCTCTCTACTTCAACATAATTATTATTTAAAACTCACAATTTTTAGTCGGCTTAAGCCATCGAAATCTGGCTTATTCCTCCCAAAATGTTGCAAGACCTCCTCGCGCGCCTTTTCTTGCCACTCAGGATGCATGCCCAACACAACCATAGTCCAAGTCAGCAGTACTGATGTGGTCTCTTGTCCCGCAAAATAAAATAGTTTGCACTCTTCTATCACATCGTTAGTTGTCATGCCGAGACTTGAGTTTGATTTCCCATTTTGCCCCATTTCCCTCATGTTTGATTCCAACAAAAGACCGAGCAGGTCATCTGTTGTGGCTTCCCCATTTTGGATGGCATTCTCCCTTTTTACAATTATACCCCTGAGCAGTGTTTGGACCTCTCTTCCGATCTGCTTCATCCTCATATTGTTTTCAGTTGGTAGGTACCTGTGATACCAGTGAACGAGGCCCAATATCATTTCACAATTCTTGAATAGAATATTGACAAGTACCCCAGTACTATATGTTTATTTCTATGTTACACAATTTCCACAAATTTTATAGTAATAGTACATATGAAAGGCCATAATACGGCAGAAGAAAATTGGTCAACTGCTGCACTTCATATTTTCCCCTACCCAAATCATGAAACTTATCACAAATTTCAAAATTATTTTTTAAATAAAAGCCAAAATTACAAGGTAAATGGACTCGTACCAGTTGAAAGGCAAGAACAAGTAAGGAGCAGCTTTCATGAGATGCTCAGCCATCTCACTTTGCAGTTGGAAAATGCGTCTCCCTTCTAGGTAACTACTGCCAAATGCTGCCCTTGAAATGACATCTCCTGTTAAATTTTGCATCTCTGGCCAAATATCCATCTCAAATGATCCATCGGGCCCCACTGAATTCTCCCATCTGTCAATTAACTCATCACAGCAGGTAGAGAATGCTGGTAGCATCATCTGAAAAGGAAAAGGTTTTAATTGACTTGCCATTAAGAATAATATAAGTGTTATTCCCACACTGTCCATATTTAAAACATAAAAATTCATAATTCTTTTTCTAAAACTTGCGGATTTATATTTGACATTCTTAAACTGAATGGTCGCTACATATATTGTACTTTCATTTTGATCATGAATTGATAAAATGATGTTAATAATTAACTGATACCAGCAGTACCAATTTAATACATGATTATATAGAACTCAGCACAAACTAGTGGTTCCCATGGCACTAATACTATCCACCAACATTGCTCCTATTTTTAATTTTATACACAAGTACAAATAAGGTGCCAATGAAGTCTCTTGAATGAAAGAATTTTATATGGAAGGTTCAAATTAGAAGCAAAGCACCGAGATCACAAAAATAAGAACCAGGTACATGTCAAAAGAATATAGTGCTTCCCTAATTATTCTTTTATGACATAAATTACCTTTAACTTCTCTACATGAAAGGCAGGGTTGAGAAGCCTCCTGTGCTTAGCCCATTTCTCTCCTTCATAACTCACAAGGCCGTTAGCTAATAGCCGACCGAATGGGCTTATTTTTTGTTTATGAAAGTGTCCGAATTTATTGGATAGAATTTCTTTCACTAATTCTGGATCTCTGATGGTTACTCTGGGCATGGTCCCAATCCAAGTAATAGACTGTTTGCCTGTATTTTTTAAAAGTGAAATCAATATTCATCCAACAGGTTAAGATCATCAATGAATGATTATGCCAATGATATTATATCAGTTGGTGATGAAGTTTAATTTGGGATATTGCAATTTGAAGCAAAATTGGTAATTTTGAATTTTGGGAGGACCATAAAGAAAATTAGCTTTAGACTAAAATAAATGAGCAGAGATGGTAGAACCGTAGAAGTAGAGAAGGAAATTTGTCACGGCGTGACTAGTCACGTCACGAAACGTCACGTCACGTTAACGTCACGTCACGTCACGTGTGTCGATTACGTGACGTGACTCGCGTGACGCGTGACGTGATCATTCGCGTGACGTGACCACATTTTAGTGAAAATATACGTCACGTCACGTCACGCGAACCAGTCACGTCACGTCACGTCACGTGATCACGTTACGTTACGTCACGGTATGAAACATAGAGTATCCAATTTTTTTATATGTATAGAGTATTTAGATTTTTATTTTAGTGCAAGTTCAGTTATATTGGTACTCATGTAGTACTGATTTTTTTTTTTTTTAGTTTAGTCTAATTAATATTTGTAATTTAAATTTTTAAAGTAATGTCAGATGCAACATTTCCTAAAAAAAATAATCTTTACAACATTATTTACGTACTATAGAAGTTTTTATATCTTTTTTCTAAATTTTCAATAATTTAAATTAAAATATAAAAAAAATTTACATGACTAATTTACGTCACGTCACGTGTGATCACGTCACGCGTGGTCACGGCGTGACTACGCGTGACGTGACCATTCGCGTGACGTGACCATCTGCCACCATTTTGGTCACGTCACGTCACGTCACGTGAAAAAAAAAGTCCATCACGTCACGTCACGTCACGTGACCAAATCACGGCGTGTTTGTCACGTCACGTCACGGCGTGTCACGTATTTCCTTCTCTACGTAGAAGCATAGTAGGAACAAGATAATTCCCTTGTAATTCACCCATCAAAACTAGAAAATAAATCTGCTGCGATTCTAAAGGATCACAGGAAACCCGCGATTTCAATCCCAACCGTTCATGTGTTTCGAGATTCATGCACTAAATTAACTTCTTTTGAGATTGGTGTTTTCTAATAAATGAACAGATCAGATTGGAATCGCATGACCTGCGATCATTTGAATCGCAGCAGATTCGCTTCCTCAAAACTAAGATAAAAATAATAATAAGGTTTCTCAGTTCGCACCAAATTCTTTCATGCTGCGAAGAAGCAGGGGAGCAACACGAGGGACAATATCGTGCGAAAATGGCATGGGCTTGGCGGACGCTTCTTTGTTGAGCCGGGTGTTCTCCTTCAAATCACCAGTAAGAGACCGGTACACAGTACCCCGCAGACCTTGCTTCCTGAGCGCCAGGTCCAGACGCCTTGGCCTAAGCCACGCCCATTCAAGTACTTGAGCCGCTCCCCATACGAGAAGCAAGGAAAAAGCGCCTAAGAACAAACTCCATATCCACATGTTGGATCCAAAATCTAAAAATATTTGTTGCATCTTGGTAGTGGGGTGTTTCACCGAGCTTATGGAATTTGTTTTCTATTTAATGCAGTATTTCAGTGGGAAAACAGTGATTATTATAAAATTAATGAGTGTATTATTTGGGGAGGATCGAATAGGGAAGTATGGCCTGCAAATTTCCAAGCCAGGTGTCAAAAGAATGATAGATTACTAACAAATAGTGTTCGGCAGTCGGCAGAGACACGGAACCTATTTCAACCCTGCTTTTCTCCAAGACAAGCAGGTTCCTGCGTTTATTTCAATCCTTTCCGTCTAAATTATTTTAACGGTCTGATTTTATATCACGTTAATTTGCGTTACTTTTTTGAGGTGATTAATTTGCGTTACTTAGGCGTGCCCCTCCTGTCCTGCCCAAGGCCTGGATCTCCTTTCTAGAATTTCACGCCTCTTAAATTTTTTTAAATTACATGTTTCTTCCTTTAAAATACACAATATCACATTTATCCTTCTCAATTTTAAACTCTCACAAATTTATTTAATTTATTACATTTACTATTTTAAATCAGTGTTGTAAAAAACGGTGTTAATGGTTGATTAAACGGCCGTTTAATCGGAAACGGCAGCTAAACCGTTACGAATATGCTTAATGGATGCATATTAGCGGATAAAAACGATTAATCAGCCATTTTACCGTTTAATCAGCCGTTTATTCCCGTTTATTCCAGTGAATATTTATTTTTCACATTGTTTTTTTTTTTTCTATAATAGTGTGTGATAATAAGGTTTATAAATAATGTATTGTAGTTTTATTTGTGCTTGAATATACATCCAATATTTTTTATATATGTTTTCTTTCTTCTTACTTACTTTGAAATTGATTAATTTTTCTATTATTTATATACCATATATTTTTCTTACTTACCGATGTAATTTTTTCAATTAGTACGACATATTTATTTATGAAATTAAGTTATTATCATAAATTAAATTTAGTGATTTTATGTTGAAATGTTTTCTTTCTTTCAAATAATATGTTATTAGTATTTGAAAAAACTTAATTCTAAAATTTATTTTTCATTAAATAAATGTGTTGCTTACACATGCAAAATACTTATGTGTTAAGAATAAATAAGCGTAGTGTCATGTTATAATAATAAAACTAACTTAAATTCAGTTTATTTGATAAGTTTAATGAGTTAAATAAATTATTTTTAATAAATTATGATATATATACATAAATTTAATAAAAATGTTAAATTGTCCGCATAATTCCGATTAATCGGCCGCATATCGATTAATCGCTTGGCGGAACCCCATCCGTCCGATGACCGCATATCGTTATTTACAACACTATTTTAAATTAATAAAATACTCATTTCATCTTTGTTTAAATAAAAATAAAAATATGCACCGTGTAAGAAAAATGTTCAGTCTTTTTATTTGACACAATCACAGTAATATTTAGACATACACGTGTCTGCATATCACAAGTAAGAAAATAAACCATTTGTTTTCACACCAGGCCACTCATACTATGTTTTTTTTTTAAATAAGGACTAAATTTAAAGTGAGTTTTACTATAAAAAAAAACAATATATTTGGTAAATTTGTGAGTTTTTAAAATTTATAAGGGTAAATATGATTTATGAATATTATAGAGAGACGCACACAATTTTGAGATTTTTTAGGGATATGTGAGAAATTTTGTGAGAAATGTGAGTATTCTTGTCCCATTTTCTGTTAATATGTGAGAAATTTTGTGAATTCAAAATTATGAACATCTTCTACTCAATTTTTATTTTTCAAATTAGATCTATGACGATCTACTTTTGAGTTGTATTCGTGTTTCTATTTTTTTTTCTTGATATGCTAGATTTAAAGATTTCACATGCTAGATATAAAGACTTGATATGTTCTGAATAAAGACTGCACTTTGAACTTTTTAATAACTATCACCAAATCTTTTAGGCCATGTTCAGCTGTTAATTGGAAATGGGCTGAAATTTTTATAAATATACAAAATCCTAAATTAATTTAACAATCTATATATTTTTTTATATTAATTTCCAAATCTATTCAAACCGCTGACTCTGTCAGCGGTTTCAGAAAGCTAGAACCGCTAACAAGGTCAGCGGTTTTAGCCAAGCACGAATTTTTATGCTTTCTGCACACTTTTTGAAACAACGAACGACTCAGATTAAAACACTGCTTGTAATCATTACAGAGTTGCGCAGTTTCATCCGAATTGAATTTAATATAATTTTTCATTTAATTATTTTATTTAATTAGAAAATATTATAATTTATTTATTTTTTCTATGAAAATATTAGAATTATTTTTATATTTTTTAAATTAGATAGAATACCATATAATTTGATTTATTAGAAAGACATAAACAAATAACCCGGATCAAAATTAAATGTTAGATATTTTTGTTAAATTTTTATTTTTTCAAAAATAGAAACACCATAATATTTTCTGTATTTACCTAGAAACACCATAATATTTTCAAAAAATATTTTCTAAATAGCTAGCTTTAGCTAAGCTATAGCTTTTTTAGACTACAAAAGCTACACTATGAGATAAAAGTGCGCTATTACAGCTACAGCTGTAATAGCTGACTGCTTTTACCGCTACGCGCTATGCGCTATTGCTACCGCTATACTACATTGATTTTTTTTGCAATTTACATGGGGTTTTGTACTTCTATTCATATTTTTGATACTACAATCTACTATAATAAGTATGCTAAACCGAACTATATGTTTTTATTTCTATTTGTGATTTAGTTTCTCATTCTATATCGAAAAATATTTAAATATTAATTTTTCTTTTTGTTTTCTCTTCGTCTAGTATCCACTTGTAAAATTATCGTTATTTGTTTCAATGAAATTTTTTTATTATTATAATATATAAAATTTCAATAGGTATACTAACTTTATTTCACTTATAAAATTAATTACTCTTCATCTATTATAATCTGTAATACTATGAAGTATGAACTAATAAATAATGTTATCGTGTATATCTTTTTTTTTTTCCTTCTTATTTGCATGATTAAAAAAATATATATAGACTTAGATCTGTTATCATTTAGTTATTAATCCAATTTTTCAATATTGATCATGTTGATAATTAGTAGAAATATAGACTACAAATTTTGAAAATTAAAAAAACGATATGTATGAAAGCTTTCGCTATAACTGCGCTATTCGCTATAGCTTTTTTTTTGTTTCCCCGCTATGCCGCTATAATCGCTATTTAGAACCTTGGTAAAAACCGATACAAATAATATTTTTGTATCAGTTAATTAATAAAAACCGATACAGATAATGTTTTTGTATCGGCTAATTATCAAAAACCGATACAGTTAAAGTTTTGTATCAGCTAATTAATAAAAACAGACACAGATTTTATTCTATTTTAATTGTGAAAATACTATTTGTATCGGTTGTTAATATAGAACCGATACAGATTTTATTTTATTTTAAATGATTTTTTTATTTCTAGCCAGCTCCCATATATTTGGCTGGCCTATATGAAAAACATACATTCCACAAAGGCATCCTAAATTATATTATACACCACCTAAATTGAATTAAACACATAAATTGTTATTACAATTAGATTACACCTCAATTAATTGTTCTTACAACTTATCGCATTGATCGATCCTAATTAAACTGTTCTACTTGGTTGCGATATTTCTTGTTTGAAAAACCTAACCCACTCGAAACGAATTGCATTGATATCTGCCACAGAGTATGGGATTGCTTGAAAGTCCTGCATTTTTAAATGTAAAAGGAGAGCGCAATTAATTGTTTATTCAATTAAAACCGAAGCAACTAAGGTTACATTTGAAAAATATAAATGCATATATACCTTTATTGACGAGAAATTATCGAGGTAGCGATTCATTATGTCATTCATGAACATCATGACATAATATGCGCATTCCCAACCATTCTTTTGTTGCGGGCACTATATCAAACATTACCCAAGCAAAAAGTAAGTAATTTTTAGAATATGGACTTCAACAATTCATAATAAACCGAAATAATTTTGTAAAAATGGTAAATTTTAGTCGTAAGCACCACATTACCTTGTTCTTTATAAGTTTCAACTTATCGCTTCTTTCGATTCCTCCGGTTGCCTTCTCGACGACCTAGGGACTGTTGAAATATCAGAGAAATTAGTAGTTACAAGAGATATTGAAATGGGTTAGAAGATTAGATTTGAAACACTTACTCCTTGAGCGCGTCGATGATCGCAATATCTCTTGCAACCGGTAGCTTGCTGCTGGATGAATCGAACAAGTATAGCTCACTTTCATACGGCCGGAGCACGAGCAATACCCAATGAGACCTGCATGTTAGGGTTGTAGCATGTTATATTCTATAATATATTTCTATGAAATTAAAAAAAATTAATAAAATTAGACTATATATATATAATAGCACCAACCCTTGAAAGTATGATATGAATATAAATTTCTTGTCCCGGTTGTCTCGCAGAGCTTTCCTCAGGTACATATCGGTATATTCCTTCGAGCTATCATCACCTTGGAAAAGATAGCCGTACGACTTCTCAGGATTCATGAACCCTATAGGGATATCTGGGAAGTTGTCCCTCTGGTATTTGAACACGAACTTGCAAAAAGACGTAGATGTGGTATAAATTTTTTAAATTTTGAATTAAAACCCTAAATTATGTCATTATTACAAATATGAACTCACAGCATGAAGATCTGCATAAGTGGTATGGTGAGCCACTCCGTGCGCTTGCACAAGTCCCTGTAGTCATCTCAATTGACTGTTATAACATATGGTTCATTGAAAAGGTCAAGCGGCGCTGGGACACTGATGAAAGGTTGACCTTAGTGCAGAAACCGATCACGCACAGTCTTGTACATGCCTCCCAGTCGGTTGAAATCGATGGTGTCAAAATCCTTGTAGGTTGAAATCTGAGAGGTCCGAAATCCTACAGGTTCTTTAGGTTGTTCCAGCAGGACCAAAAAATCAGGCACAAATACTTGTAGCTCTACATGATGCATAGATGCAAATTTACAAGTATAATAAGTTGTAATAATAATGTAAGTTTGTTACCTCATCCTCCACAGATATGAGAGCCATCGGCCACGCAGTGTAACTGCCAACGGCGGAGCAAAGTGTCACGAGTTCGCCATTTGGCACAGGTAACAGAGTGTCATCTTCGCCTAGATGACACGCATCCACCGTTACCCTTGTATGATATTTCGGTACAGGCGTACCGTGAATCACTGCTCCTTCTTTGACCGGAAGATTGATTGTCCCGATGGCCACTTCGTGCTTTACCCCGTCGCGAACCACCTGGAATTTGCAGATTCGTTCTGACTGCTGTACAAATATATTCTGTATTAAGGTTAACGAATTGCACAGAAAGTAACGGAATTTTTTTTAATTGAATCGAATAGAACAATATGTATTTCTTTGTATTACCTGGATCGGATCGAAAAATGGCTGCGGTTGGACTGACTGGCAGCTGCTCCGGACCGCTCTCGGGCTATCTTGTGCAATTGGTTCAGTCCGTTAGGCCATATGCTGTGCCAACTGTTGTTGAACCAATTGTTGTGTCTGCTTAGCCATTTTGGTTTTCAACCTTGCCACCATATCCTAGAAGTCTCGAGTCAAGCCCACTACTCTCAGAGCCACTTCTCTCTGTATCCTCTCTTCATTCTTGGCCTCAAACTCCGCCATTCTCGACCTCCTCTTACTTGGTAGCTCCTCGTAGGCATTTTTCATTCGCACGTGGGATCCAAGCCCTCGTACTCTCCCAACATGCTCCCGATTTGGCAGTGATTTCCCCAAAACATCGTCGTAATGCTCGATGAGAAGCACACCTTTCTTGAATGCATCTTCTTGTTCTTCCTAAAATGGCAAAGTTGACATGTTACAACAAAATAAATTCATGATTGAATTCGACAAAGCAATGTAGAAGAGCGCTCACAATTCTCTTGACGATCTCTTCTGTTGCCGGGTCAGGATAAACAGGCTCCTGGCTGCCCTCAGGGACCATCTGTCTAGCCAGCTTCGATGCGACATGCCTATGCTGGACTGACATGTCGAGAAACTGCTCCTCTGACAGTGCAATTGTTGACCCTTGGGAGGATGGCGCACCACTCGATGCCTGCTGCTCGTCCGCAATCCCCTGCAGAGCATCTTTGAGCTTGTTCTTGAATTTCTCACCAGCATAGTCTCTGGATCCTAAGCGATGCGGATAGATGTTCTTCTTCTGATTCGCCCGCCCCTTCTCACTTAGCTCCTACAATTTTAGAGGATAAACAATTGAACTTGTAGATTAGCTCCGAATACTTGATTCGAGATAAAGTATATGTATATATAGAGGAATAAACATACCCTGAAAGCTTCCGACTAGCGGGACTCCACAAAGGCATCCCAATCTGCTTGACTAATTTTGTACCTCTTGAGGTTGGGCGTCTTACCCTTCAGCGCAAATTTTGTCGTCAGTTCAGTTCGAAACTGTCGGTGTAGAGTGGCCATTTGGGAGAGAAGCTTCCTTTTGACCTTTCGGTCATCAGGTATTTGCCAGTCCTCCTGCCAAAAAATATATACCCCAAGTTTGGAGTTATTTTAATATCAAATAAAAGCTGGAGAAATAAAAAGGTCATATATAGAGCTTACCGATAGAGTAGTCCATATCTTCTCCTTTATTATGTCGAATACCTCAGACCAATCATTTATAGTGATTGGGACCTGCCTTTTGACCACCACACCCATCTGAGAGGCAAAACTTTTAGTCGTGCGATTCAAGATAGCCCTCTCGAATCTATCAAACTTAACCTGCTTTCCATCTTTACGAATCACCTCAGTTGGCTGTGTGGGCCCCCTCCCTCGCTTCCTACCCGAGTCCTGCTCACCATCACCATCGGAGGATCGCTCACCATCACCACCAGAAGACATGGTAGGAACTGCAAAATTAGCACAAGAAAGAAGAAAATGAGAATACAAATTTAATTCACCATTCACAATTCCAATATAACAATCTAATTTCACAATTCATAATCTTCACAATATCTCACATATCTAAATTAAACCCTAAACACTTAAAATATGCTACATATATTACTAAATATATATGCTACAAATATGCTACAAGTACCAAACTTTATAATTTTCTAAAGAGCACATGAAATAACTTGAGTTAGAAATTTTCTAAAGAGCACAAGCAAGCAATCACAATGATTGAATTTTCTAAACCCTAAACCCTAACTTGAAAGAACATTTAATCTATCAAATCATGCAATTTTAATATACAAACTAACATTTCCAAATGGGGCACAAGCAAGCACAAGCAATTTTATCAATCCACAATTTTAATATACAAACGAATATTTCTAAACCCTAAACTCTAACTCAATTTTATCAATCTTTTTAAAACCCTCAATTTTCTAAACCCTCAATTTTAATATACAATTTTATCAATCTATCAAATGCAATTTTAAGTGTGCATAATTAAACCAACACAAGCAAGCACATAACAAGCATTTTGCACCTTCCAGCAAGCACACAAGCAAGCACAGCAGAGAATTTCGGACTAACCAATAAATCAAAAAAATTGAAAACTAACCAAATAATGGAGAAGAGAAGTAGAGAAGAAGAGGGACACTGCAACTGGCCTTTTGTCTCACACCTACTAGCCTCCTATGGCCGGCTGTCGCACCTGTCAGTGAGCGGAGGGGGTGGGCCAGTGGTGCCTTCTTCTGCTGCCAGGAGGATGGGGTGAGCGCGGAGAGAGAGGCGAGAGAGAGGTCATGCCTTCTTCTGTTGCCAGGAGGAGGTGGAACCTTAATTCTCCGGTTATACAAACCCTAGGCGAGAGAGAGGGGAAAATGGCGGAGTGCAGCTGAACTGATTTGAAAATGTGCTAAGTAAAAACGAAGGGGAAGGTTTGAAATATTCTGTATCTGTGTCGGTTAATAAGGAAAACCGATACAAATGACACAATCTGTATCTGCTATTAACATACAACCAATACAGATGCATCATTTTCAATAATAAAAAAAATAATTCACGAACTGTATCGGTTACTAATTAACCGATACAAAAACATATACTGTATCGGTTACTAACTACTAACCGATACAAATAATAATCTGTGTCAGCTATGGTTAATAACCGATACAGATTAGTCTGATTTACTAAATTCGTGCTTTCTTTGTTAAAATAAAAATGAAACTTAGTAATTATATTTTATTTACACAATATGTAATTTAATTTATTAATTAATTTGGAAAAATACTTTTTAAAATTATTTTTTAAAGAGATTATTTTTTTCAAAATTTACTTATTTGAAGAAAAAATTGTTATATAATTTTTTTAATTAATTTCATTTCCTTCTAAATTTAGTGATAAGTTGTGAAGAACTTGCAAATAGTAAATTTTTATTGAATTAAAAGAAAGCTACAATAAAACAATGTACTAATAAATTTTTAATTTTTAATTTTTTAAATTTATAATAAAATGAACTAATAAATGAACTAATATTCTTAATTATTTTACTAGTTATATTTTTAATGGATTATTTTATTCAAAGATATATTTTCACCTAATTCACAATTAAGCTAATAATTTAATAAAAATGGTTAAAATTCGGTATGGAAAACATAAAAAAATAAAATTTGAAAATTATCTTGAAAGAAAATTCACCACCAAAGTCCGGAAACTTTCTGTCAATATTTCTCCACTAAGGAGAATCAGCGGGGTGCCGTAATTTCCCGTCTTTTTTCCGGCTATCAGCATGCCAATGCAATAATTTTGCATCTCTAGCATTGGAAAATAAATGTTCGAACCTCAGTATCACGGGGAGGTACCACATTACCTTTGCTGGAGGTCCTTTACGCGATCTGTCTGTATCACTTTTATTGACGGTTGACTGCTTTCTACTGTAACGAGATGCGCCACATTTCAGATACTCGTGATGATCTTCGTACTCATTCCGATATAATATACAGTCATTTGGACATGCATGTATTCTTTGAACTTCTAAATCCACTGGACACAGCATTTTCTTCGCTTCATAAGCATTACAAGGGATCTCGTTTCCATCCGAAAGAATTTCTTTCAAAGTTTGCAATAAAGCAGTAAAACTCTTATCAATTCCTTATTACAATCTTCGTACAAATTCTCAAATACACAGTCCTGCTTATCATTACCGAAATCATCTTCTAAATCACGTAGCATTTGATCAAAATTATCCCTGATTTCATTTTCATCGACCGGCACATCATCACTACCGTCATTTATATCGGTATGGTATTCCTGATGCTCAGAATTGGTACCTTTGTCCGCTTCTAAATTACTCTCACCGTGCCATATCCAACACTTGTAATTGTGCTTGAATCCACGACGAACCAAATGATTCCTCACTTGGTTGGGGTTGGAAAATTTCTTCAGATTGTTACAATCACGGCAAGGACACGGCATCACACCATTCCCATCACCTGTCATATATTCTTCAGCAACTTTCATAAATTCATCAACACCTTCCATATATTCATCCGACAGACGTGATGCATCGTACATCCAATTGCGGTCCATCTGTAATTAATTATAAGAAAACACAATTAATTAAGCACACGGTTGGGCTAAAGTGTTCACAGTACGGCTTATATGGGCCGGTTACCATCTTATCCCACTCTTTGAATACTCTGTCTCAGCAGTGACCACATATGAGTCGTGTTTTAGTATCTAGGAAAATTTCAATAGCATTTCTCCTTAGTTCCACGAGTATTCGGGGAACTAATATGGGAAAATGCTGCCGAAATTTTCCTAGATACTAAAACACGACTCATATGTGGTCACATCCTAATTGAGACAGAGTATTCAAAGAGCAGTCCCAAAACAGGGACTATTCAAAATTAATTCTTAATGGATTAATTTTGAACGGGTATCATGACCTAAAGGCATTAATTAATTCGGTTGTGGCTCGTAGGACAATACTCTACCTAGTATAGATACACCTAATTAACTATATGCGTACTCTTATATATCAAAATACACATCCATTCACAAACTACTAATTAAATATGAGCTTTAGGGTAGTACTTACAATTTGTTTGGATGCCGGATCGAGTGAGATGAAGAGATCGTTGCACAAGATGATCGAGAAGATAATAGCGCGCAGAATCTACAAATCCACTACCCTATATAAATCACAATAATTAGGCTGGATCTACAATCTTCACTAATTTAATCACAAGCAATATATAAGATTTAAACTTATATATTAATCACAAAAAGTATAGCCTACATACAAGTTTAAAACACAAATTGCAAAATTATCCTAATCCTTTAATTATTTACAAAACTCAATACACTTAGCTAATGTAAATTAATAATTAAATGACATAGGATAGGTGGAATCAACATGATTAGGATAGGTGGAATCAACATTTTGGGGTTACATGCATGAATTAGCTAAATCAACATGATTAGCCAATATAACTCCAATTATTTACATGCATAATTTATTAAGTTTTTTTTTAGGATTGCATGCATGAAATTGTGTAAAATTATTTACATGCATAATTTAGCTAAATCAACACTCTTATTTAATATATGATCATAAATTCATGAAGAATCTTCACAATACCATACATATAATTTGCCAATAGTGTTTAGGGTTTACAAATATGCATTAAAATTCCCATTTTGTAATTGTTGGTAGCTAGAGTAGAAATTGTTTGTTTCAAATAGCACCATCAAAAGAGAAAGACACAAAATCATCCAATCAAGCTTAAAAGATACATAATTTTAGATAATAGCATTAAATTCGGGCAATTAATGCATACCTAGGTATGGTGGCTCAAGTGATCTTCCCTCTTTGATCAACTAGGAATGCCACCTCCTCTTGATAATCAAAAACAAAATCTAAATATCTAGCTAACTCAGATCATAAATCAGAGAACACAGAGAGAAGAACGGCTGATTTAGTTGAGACCTCCAAAACCTAGCTTTAATTCTCGCTTATGTGATTATAATGAAGAGATGAATTATATGTATCGGTTAATTAAAAAAAACGACACTAAAAACAAATCTGTAACGGTCCTAATATTAGGCGATACAAATTTGTATCGGTTTAATACAACAAACCGATACTAATATTTATGTGTCAGCTGTTAGTAAAGAGCCGACACTGATTGCTAACTATCTGTATCGGGTATTTAATTAACAACCGATACAGAATATTTGTGTCGATTAATGAACTAATAACCGATACAAATTTGTGTCAGCCTAAATTAGAACCAATACAGAAAGAGTTTTAGTATCGGTGTTTTATAATAACCGATACAGATATGTATTTGTAGCGCCTAACACAATTAGCCGACACAAAAAGGGCGATACTGAAAGTCTTTTTTCCACTAGTGTTTAAATCCTAATTTATTTAAATACTTATATGAGTATGGCTAAATTGCTACTAGTAGCACTTCGACCGAAGTGCTACTGGGGTCATAGAAGGAAATACGTGACACGCCGTGACGTGACGTGACAAACACGCCGTGATTTGGTCACGTGACGTGACGTGACGTGATCAACTTTTTTTTTCACGTGACGTGACGTGACGTGACCAAAATGGTGGCGGATGATCACGTCACGTGAATGGTCACGTCACGCGTAGTCACGCCGTGACCATACGTGACGTGATCACACGTGACGTGACGTGTCGTGACGTAAATTAGTCATGTCAATTTTTTTTATATTTTAACTTAAATTGTTAAAAATTTATAAAAAAGTTATAAAAAATTCTAAAATAAGTAAATAATGTTATAAAGATTATCATTTTTAGGAAATGTTGTATCTGATATTACTTTAAAAATTCAAATTACAAACATTCATTAGACTAAACTAAAGAAAATAAAAATCAGTACTACATGAGTACCAATATCACTGAACTTACACTAAAATAAAAATCTGAATACTCTATATATATAAAAAAAGTTAGATACTCTATGTTTCATACCGTGACGTGACGTAACGTGATCACGTGACGTGACGTGACGTGCCTAGTTCACGTGACGTGACGTGACGTATATTTTCACTAGAATGTAGTCACGTCACGCGAATGATCACGTCACGCGAATGATCACGTCACGCGTATGATCACGTCACGCGTCACGCGAGTCACGTCACATAATCGACACACGTGACGTGACGTGACGTTAACGTAACGTGACGTTCCGTGACGTGACTAGTCACGCCGTGACAAATTTCCTTCTCTAGGTCATATTTTAGTATTCGATATTCAAACAACAAATCCAAACCGTTAGATGTTCAATCTATATTAAAATATGCTTGGAGGCCAAATTTTATATTTTTTGGAATTTTTTTATTAAGCTGGTTTGAAAACTACTGTTTTTATTAAATTTCTGCAGCATTGAAAAACAACAGTTTTCAATCCAGCTTAATAAATAGTAAAAAAATTCCAAAAAATATAAAATTTTGTCTCCAAACACATTTTAATATAGATTGAATATCTAATGGTTTGGATTTGTTGTTTGAATATCAAATACTAAAATATGACCCCAATAGCACTTCGGTCGAAGCGCTACTAGTAGCAATTTAGCCATACTCTACTTATATATGTGCGAAATTTGAGCATTGTTATAAAATAATCATATTATTTATAAATCATTAGTGAATTTTATATAGCATCAACAAAAAATTGTACATACATATTTAATAATGCAATCTAAAACCAAATTTATAGTTATATTTTAAAATTACACATCGAAACAAAATGAAAAATACTTATTTTATTAAAATATTGAATAATTTTCTCTTAAAATTATTTTATGGGGAAAAAAAATAACAATTCAATTTTTGTACTTTATTTGATAACTATCCAGATGCAATTTTGCAATAACGATGTATTATGTCTTTAATAAAAAAAATTTTGACAAAATTTGCAAAAAATTATAATGAATAATATATTATCAATTATTATTATGAAATAAATAAATAAACATAAGTAGGTATAAAATTTTATATTATGTATAATTAATATCTTTTGAATATTAATAGAATGAATATATTCTTTTTAGCTAAATGGTGGATCCGATTCAAAGACCCAACTAGGCAAATGAAAAACTATTTTGCAAGCAAAATATGGATATTTTGGTCTTTCTGTCACGAGATGCTCTTCGTTTTGGTTAGGGATAATTAAGGATATACATATGGTTAATTTAGGAATTAATAGACTTCTTTTTTGAAATATGATTTTTTTTTTAAATATGAAATTAATAGACTTCTTAGTAATAGTCATAATACTAGCTTTTGGTTAGACAAATGGCGAGGGGAATGCACCCTCTACTATCTTTATCCAAATTTATTTCAAATTTCAGCTTCTCCCACTATTTCTGTGCATAATTTATTTATTCTTGATACCTTGCATTTAGAATTTAATCGACAGTTAATCGGTATTTACCTATCCCGGTGGACCCAACTTTTATCTCAATTTTCTTCTAATCCTATAATTTCATCTTATCATACCTCATCTTTTGGAGAAGAACTACTACTGATACTTTTACAGTACATTCATTGTATGTCTGGTTAGAATACGACGGCATTGTTAAATAACTAGTTGAATAGCATAAAAGATATTCTGAACAAATTAAATGTTATATTCTAAACGAATCGTAAAAGTGTTAGGTACAGTTATTTCAGTCTAATTATCGACCTGATTTGATTTTGATAACACTGCTTTTAACTTTTTATTTATTTTTAATTGGAAGGTGGGCATAAAGCTTTCATGATAAGTAATAAAATAATCCTTTTTTAATCCGTCATTTCTTTATTCAATAAATTTCCGATCTGGATCTGAAAATTATCTGTTCTATTAATCCGAATCCGGAATCTCTTTTTCTTATTCAATATCTGTATCTGAATTTTTTTTCCCGTTTATTCAATTTCAGATCTAGAGCATTTGACACCCCTAGAATTAACCTTTGTAGTAATCTGGATTTAAGTAACTCCCACGGAGACATTTATCCTGACTCCTGCGCCAGCGCTGACATCACACATTTAATAGATATCTACTTCCGATCGAGATAGATGTAGGTCCTATGAGCATCGGGCCTACTTTTAGTTTCAATTAGCTTTATCACCATACCATTAATATTAAGATCAGTGCAAACGGAAATTGAAACAGACATGGACAAATTTCAATATAGTTTGCACGAATCTTAATCCAATCCAATGGTTACTACACCATCGAACTAAAGTACTCCGAATTCATTCCCATCACACGTGGTTGATTAATTGCAAATTGAATAATAAATAAAGGTCCTCTTTCTCTATCTGGATCAGTATACCTTCAGCAACTTGTCATCATTAATACTTGTAACGACCTAATATCCTAGGTGGGTCCATACTCCCGAAATTTTTATTAATATCCAAAATTAATTAATTTCAAAAATTACTTCCTTCTGCACTATAATTAGAAATCTACTCAAACCAGAATTTTTTTTTTACTGATTTCAAACCTACTAAAAAAATAAAAATTCCGGCTGCAAGCCTTCCAAAACTAGTGATAATTTTTCCGTTTTTAGAACCGATAAAAAAAACACCGGTTTTTACAGGTACTGGTCAGAGCAAAAAAACGGCAGCTAGACAGTAGCAACCTAGCATGCAGCTCCTATCATTTTTCACAATAACATATTCCTACTTTGTGATCCTAACTTAAATGATCTTTTTAGTACCTACTTAATATAATTTTATGAGTAGCTTTGAGCATAAATTCAATTTTTATGCATAATATATTTGATATTTTTTTTGAATTAGCACTAACTAACAAGTTAATGCCTATGCAAATGATAAGTTTTATATCTCATATAACAATTTCGGTGAGTTTAAAATATCTCCAATCTAGGCTGCATTTAGGGGTGTTTACCGGTTCGGTTCGGTTCAAACCAAACCAAACAAGGCAAACCAAAATTTTAATTCGGTTTTAAAAATAGAACCGAACCAAACGAACTGAACCAAAGTTTTATTTTGGTTTGTTCGGTTTAAACCGAAATATATCAATTTTTTAATTTAAAGAAATTATTTTGTAATAAACCGAAGTATATTAAGAAATAAATTGGAGTATTAAGAAATAAATTGGGATATTAAGAAATAAACTAAAGTATTTAAAGAAATTGATTAAGAAATAAACCGGAATATTAACAAATAAACCGGGGCAGTCCAAACCAAATTCATAATATATAAAAGTTCGCTCTGTTCGGTTATTTCGGTTCTGAAAATTTAAAACCAAACCAAACCGAACTGAATTATTAAACTGAAAAAACCGAACCGTTTGAACCGATCTAATTTGGTTTGGTCCAAAACCGATTAAACCAGACCCAATGAACACCCCCATTGGCGCACTGGCTTGCAATGCGGCCCATAACAGAGAGTTTAGATTCCACTTTCATGTGTTTCTTTTCATCAATTCTACAAAAAAAATTTGTAAACAAATTTTTTCTCGTTGGAAATCCCAAGTTAAACAAGCTTTTTGGTCTTTTTTCAAGCAAAACTCTAGTCAATTTTACTACATAATTTCAACCATAATTAGCTAAAAAACTTGAGTGGATGAGGAGATCTTTATTATATATACATTGTAATTAATTAGCTAAAATCTTTTGTAAATAACTTTTTTTTAATTAATGAAAATGTTAGTTTCCACTGACCTTACAAAAAAAAAATCTATCGCACATTTATTTTAATCCAACAATTTTTTTGAGAAATTCCATATGATTTTCTGAAATATTTAAATATAGTTTTTCAACTATTAAGTAAAGAAACAATTTTGGTGAATATCTATATATACCACATTTAATCCCTCCTAAAGTTCTTTCAGTTGTGTTGTTCAATTGCTTGATTTGCCAAATGATAAATAGCAGGACCTACCATGATCAAGGAATCTTACTTTTTTTTTTCATTCATCTATTAAATCAGGATTTAATTTCATTGGCAATCATGGAGAATAAAATCCAGAGGCAAAGATCAAGAGAACTGGACAAATCAGTGAGACAAAAAAAGTTGCACATTTTCATCTCTAATACATAGTAACATTCTACATTTATTTTATTTAGTAAAAGTTGGAGGGAAACTCACCTAACTATTTAATATTCACAAAAGATCTTTCATCCGGATTTCGAAAATACGACCTCCGTGTATCATTGTCATTGGCACTAGACCAAATAACTCCACTACTATTTTTTTAATAATGCTATTCAAAACTACCGAGGATAACTAATCCTACATTATACAATATTATAATAATTATTGTCGTAAAATCAGTGCCAATCATATCCTGTGGAAGTTAATTGGTACACCGTACTGAGGATGTAAGGTAAGAACAGTGTATGGAGCATGCTGATATTTTTCTGATAATTCAAATTTGAAACGCTGGAGAATCAAACTCAACCCCAACTTAGCCTCAAGAAGTGAAAAATTCTGTCCAATGCATATACGTGGGCCCCACCCGAAGGGAAAGAAGGCTAATTGCCCATCCTTTGTTGCCTTTGAGATACCTTCGGAAAACCGTGTTGGTTTGAACTCAGTTGCGTCAGGGCCCCATATGTCAGGATCATGATGGATGAATAATAGTGGCAATCCTAGAATCACATCAGGTGGGATAATTACATCTCCAAGTTGCATGGTTTTGTATGTTCGACGGGCAAGCATAATAAATGGAGGGTACAGGCGAAGCACCTCATATAGTATCATGGTCACCTAATTAATAAATTAAAACTGAAATTAAATTCTAAGAATATGAATAACAAAATGTAAGGGTGATTTCTCAGGGCAACTATTATAGTAAACATTATAGTAGGAAGTTACCCCTTCTGAGTTCATAAAAAGTTAAGATAATTGACTTGGAGTTTGAGCAACTATTGTTGTAGGGTATGGAATCATATTTTCTACCATTGGACACATAATCATACTTCATTAAAAAAAATGCACTTCTAATATTGTGAAAACAAAATTAGTCCATCTTTACCAGTTAGCACAAGGTGGCAAAATGATCTCTCTGCTTCCACATAATTAATATTTAAAACTCACAATTTTTAGTCGGCTTAAGTCATCGAAATCTGGCTTATTCCTCCCAAAATATTGCAAGACCTCCTCGCGTGCCTTTTCTTGCCACTCAGGATGCATGCCCAACACAACCATAGTCCAGGTCAGCAATACTGACGTAGTCTCTTGTCCCGCAAAATAAAATAGTTTGCACTCTTCTATAACATCATTAGTTGTCATGCCGAGACTTGAGTCCGATTTCCCGTTTTGCCCCATTTCCCTCATGTTTGATTCCAACATAAGACCGAGCAGGTCATCTGTTGTGGCCTCTCCATTTTGGATGGCCTTCTCCCTTTTTGCAATTATACCCCTCAGCAGTGTTTGGACCTCTCTTCCAATCTGCTTCATCCTTCTATTGTTTTCAGTTGGTAGGTACCTGTGATACCAGTGAACGAGGCCCAATATCATTTCACAATTCTTGAATAGAATATTGACAAGTACCCCAGTACTATATGTTTATTTCTATGTTACAAAATTTTCACAAATTTTATAGTAATAGTACATATGAAAGGCCATAATACGGTAGAAGAAAATTGGTCAACTGCTGCACTTCATATTTTCCTGTACCCAAATCATGAAACTTATCACAAATTTCAAAATTATTTTTTAATAAAAGCCAAAATTACAAGGTAAATGGAATTGTACCAGTTGAAAGGCAAGGATGAGTAAGGAGCAGCTTTCATGAGACGCTCAGCCATCTCACTTTGCAGTTGGAAAATGCGTCTCCCTTCTAGGTAACTACTGCCAAATGCTGCCCTTGAAATGACATCTCCTGTTAAATTTTGCATCTCTGGCCAAACATCCATCTCAAATGATCCATCGGGCCCCACTGAATTCTCCCATCTGTCAATTAACTCATCACAGCAGGTAGAGAATGCTGGTAGCATCATCTGAAAAGGAAAAGGTTTTAATTGACTTGCCATTAAGAACAATATAAGTGTTATACCCACACTGTCAATATTTAAAACATAAAAATTCATAATTCTCTTTCTAAAACTTGCGAATTTATATTTGACATTCTTAAACTGAATGGTCGCTACAGATATTGTACTTTCATTTTGATCATGAATTGATAAAATGATGTTAATAATTAACTGATACTAGGAGTACCAATTTAATACATGATTATATAGAACTCAGCACAAACTAGTGGTTCCCATGGCACTAATACTATCCACCAACATTGCTCCAATTTTTAATTTTATCCACAAGTACAAATAAGGTGCCAATGAAGTCTCTTGAATGAAAGAATTTTATATGGAAGGTTTAAATTAGCAGCAAAGCACCGAGATCACAAAAATAAGAACCAGGTACATGTCGAAAGAATATAGTACTTCCCTAATTATTCTTTTATGACATAAATTACCTTTAACTTCTCTACATGAAAGGCAGGGTTGAGAAGTCTCCTGTGCTTAGCCCATTTCTCTCCATCATAAATCACAAGGCCATTAACTAATAGCTTAGTGAATGGGCTTATTTTTTGTTTATGAAAGTGTCCGAATTTATTGGATAGAATTTCTCTCACTAATTCTGGATCCCTGATTGTAACTCTTGGGATGGGCCCAAACCAAGTGAAAGACTGTTTACCTGTATTTTTTAAAGGTGAAATCAATATTCATCCAACAGGTTAAGATCATCAATGAATGATTATGCCAATGATATTATATCAGTTGGGGATGATGTTTAATTTGGGATATTGCAATTTGAAGAAAAATTTGTAATTTTGAATTTTGGGAGGACCATAAAGAAAAATAGCTTTAGACTAAAATAAATGAGCAGAGATGGTACAAGCATAGTAGGAACAAGATAATTCCCTTGTAATTCACCCATCAAAACTAAGATAAAATAATAATAAGGTTTCTCAATTCGCACCAAATTCTTTCATGCTGCGAAGAAGCAGGGGCGCAACACGAGGGACAATATCGTGCGAAAATGGCATGGGCTTGGCGGACGCTTCTTTGTTGAGCCGAGCGTTCTCCTTCAAATCACCAGTAAGAGACCGGTACACAGTACCCCGCAGACCTTGCTTCCTGAGCGCCTGGTCTAGACGCCTCGGCCTAAGCCACGCCCATTCAAGTACTTGAGCCACTCCCCATACGAGAAGCAAGGAAAAAGCGCCTAAGAACAAACTCCATATCCACATGTTGGATCCAAGATCTAAAAATATTTGTTGCATTTGGTAGTGGGGTGTTTCATTTGTTTTCTATTTATGCAGTATTACAGTGAGAAAACAGTGATTATAAAATTAATGAGTGTATTATTGGGGGAGGATCGAATAGGAAAGTATGACCTACAAATTTCCAAGCCATGTGTCAAAAGAATGATAGATTGTCAATAAATAGTGCTCGGTAGTCGGCAGAGACACGGAACCTATTTCAACCCTGCTTTTCTCCGAGACAAACAGGTTCCTGTGTTTGTTTCATTCTTTTGGTCATGTTCAGTTACTCCTAATTAATTTTTTTATCCCAAATTAAGAAAGATTAAAATAAGCATATTTAGTTGGAGTTTGATAGAATAAGTTAATAAAAAGAAAAAAAAATTTATATGATGTTACTCTAACTGCAAATTCTACAGGTAGAATAAGTTTTTTTTCGGATTAACTTAATTATATCTAACAATCACTAACTAACGTAAATTGTGGTTGACTGGACGTATCCAGTGGATGCCTATCACTAGTTCTGTTGACATTTGCCTCCTGATTTCGTCCTCTAATTAGCATTGATGACATCTACAATTTTAGCTTGAGAGGAGTGTTGAGAAATAAAATATAAAATTAAGATAAATATAATTAATTAGGTAGCCTCAAAGCCATATGGCCATGCATGTCATCATCGGCTAAAATAGAAAAAAGAAAAAAGAAAAAAAAAAAAAAAGAGCTAAGATATAACTTCACCTTTTTTTTCTAAAAAAATACAATTCATTCTCTCAATTTCTGTGTCAAATCTTCCGCTAATTAAAATCAACAACAAAAAAATCTCACAAGTTAATACTAAGAACATAATCTTCAGGTACTGGTCAGATCAGTAACAAAGCGGCAGCTAGACAATAGCAGCCTAGCAGCTCCTATCATTTTTCACAATAACATATTAATACTTTGTGATCCTAACTTAAATGATCTTTTTAGTACCCACTTAATATAATTTTATGAGTAGCTTTGAGCATAAATTCAATTTTTATGCATAATATATTTGATTTTTTTTTAATTAGCACTAACAAGTTAATGCCTATGCAAATGATAAATTTTATATCTCATATAACAATTTTGGTGAGTTTAAAATATCTCCATATGCCCATAACAGAGAGTTTAGATTCCACTTTCATGTGCTTCTTTTCATCAATTCTACTAAAAAAATTTGTAAACAACTTTTTTCTCGTTGGAAATCCCAAGTTAAACAAGATTTTTGGTCTTTTTCCAAGCAAAACTTTAGTCAATTTTACTCAGTGTTCTAAATAGCGCGCTATAGCGGCGCTATAGCACAGCTATAGTGTTTTTGGAGTCTAAACGCTACGCTATGACATCAAAATGCGCTAATTGAGCTACGGCCGCTATAGCGGTAATAGCGGTCCGCTATAGCACTTAGCGTGTAGAGCAAATAGCGCACGCTATGAAATATGGACATTTTTATATGGGATTTAATAAAAAAAAACTCAATTAGGCTTTAACTGTGAGTTTTTTTGGGCAATTAACTTAAATTAAAAAGTAAATAAAAGCTCAAATCAAAATCAATTGAAAAATTGGTTGGTGCTGTCGAGAAGAAACCATTGTCGCTCAAATTGTGAAAATTATAAATTTGCGACCTTCCCAAATTGGGATATTTTGAACCGTAATTTGGACTTTGTATTGATCCAATACGAATATTATAATTTTTAATCAATTTGGTGTTATTTATTGTTATATGAGACTTTAAATTATATTAATACTTAGTACAAATATGTGATATAATTTTTGTAAAAATAAAAAACGCTATGTGTCATAGCTTCCGCTATAGCTACGCTATCCACTGTAGCTTTTTTTGTAGCCTTCCTGCGATAAACGCTATTTAGAACCTTGATTTTTACTACATAATTTCAACCATAATTAGCTAAAAAAACTTGAGTGGATGAGGAGCTCTTTATTATATATACATTGTAAATAATTAGCTAAAAACTTTTGTAAATAACTTTTTTCTTAATTAATGAAAATGTTAGTTTCCACTGACCTTAAAAAAAAATTATCGCACATTTATTTTAATCCAACAATTTTTTGAGAAATTCCATATGATTTTCTGAAATATTTAAATATATATTTTTTCAACTATTAAGTAAAGAAACAGTTATGGTGAATATCTATGTATACCACATTTAATCCCTCCTAATTAAAGTTCTTTCAGTTGTGTTGTTCAATTGCTTGATTTGCCAAATGATAAATTGCAGGACCTACTTTTTTTTCATCCATCTATTAAATCAGGATTTAATTTCATAGGCAATCATGGAGAATAAAATCCAGAGGCAAAGATCAAGAGAACTGGACAATTCAAGGAGACAAAAAAAGTTGCATATTTTCATCTCTAATACATAGAACATTCCACATTTATTTTATTTAGTAAAAGTTGGAGGTAAACCCACCTAATTATTTAATATTCACAAAAGATCTTTCATCCGGATTTTGAAAATACGACCTCCGTGTATCATTGTCATTGCCACTAGACCAAATAACTCCACTATTATTTTTTTAATAATGCTATTCAAAACTACTGAGGATAACTAATCCTACATTATACAATATTATAATAATTATTGTCGTAAAATCAGTGCCAATCATATCCTGTGGAAGTTAATTGGTGCACCGTACTGAGGTTGTAAGGTAAGAACAGTGTATGGAGCATGTTGGTATTTTTCTGATAACTCAAATTTGAAATGCTGGAGAATCAAACTCAACCCCAACTTAGCCTCAAGAAGTGAAAAATTCTGTCCAATGCATATACGTGGGCCCCACCCAAAGGGAAAGAAGGCTAATTGCCCATCCTTTGTTGCCTTTGAGATACCTTCGGAAAACCGTGTTGGTTTGAACTCAGTTGCGTCAGGGCCCCATATGTCAGGATCATGATGGATGAATAGTAGTGGCAATCCTAGAATCACACCAGGTGGGATAATTACATCTGCAAGTTGCATGGTTTTGTATGTTCGACGGTTAATCATAATAAATGGAGTGTACAGGCGAAGCACCTCATATAGTATCATGGTCACCTAATTAATAAATTAAAACTGAAATTAAATTCTAAGAATACGAATAACAAAATGTAAGGGTGATTTCTCAAAGCAACTATTATAGTAAACATTATAGTAGGAAGTTAGCCCTTCTGAGTTCATAAAAACTTAAGATAATTGACTTGGAGTTTGAGCAACTACTGTTGTAAGGTATGGAATCATATTTTCTACCGTTGGACACATAATCATACTTCATTTAAAAAAAATGCGCTTCTAATATTGTGAAAACAAAATTAGTCCATCTTTAGCAGTTAGCACAAGGTGGCAAAATGATCTCTCTGCTTCCACATAATTAATATTTAAAACTCACAATTTTTAGTCGGCTTAAGCCATCGAAATCTGGCTTATTCCTCCCAAAATATTGCAAGACCTCCTCGCGTGCCTTTTCTTGCCACTCAGGATGCATGCCCAACACAACCATAGTCCAGGTCAGCAGTACTGATGTGGTCTCTTGTCCCGCAAAATAAAATAGTTTGCACTCTTCTATCACATCGTTAGTTGTCATGCTGAGACTTGAGTCCGATTTCCCATTTTGCCCCATTTCCCTCATGTTTGATTCCAACAAAAGACCGAGCAAGTCATCTGTTGTGGCCTTCCCATTTTGGATGGCCTTCTCCCTTTTTGCAATTATACCCCTCAGCAGTGTTTGGACCTCTCTTCCAATCTGCTTCATCCTTCTATTGTTTTCAGTTGGTAGGTACCTGTGATACCAGTGAACGAGGCCCAATATCATTTCACAATTCTTGAATAGAATATTGACAAGTACCCCAGTACTATATGTTTATTTCTATGTTACAAAATTTCCACAAATTTTATAGTAATAGTACATATGAAAGGCCATAATACGACAGAAGAAAATTGGTCAACTGCTGCACTTCATATTTTCCCCTACCCAAATCATGAAACTTATCACAAATTTCAAAATTATTTTTTAAATAAAAGCCAAAATTACAAGGTAAATGGAATTGTACCAGTTGAAAGGCAAGGACAAGTAAGGAGCAGCTTCCATGAGACGCTCAGCCATCTCACTTTGCAGTTGGAAAATGCGTCTCCCTTCTAGGTAACTACTGCCAAATGCTGCCCTTGAAATGACATCTCCTGTTAAATTTTGCATCTCTGGCCAAACATCGATCGCAAATGATCCATCGGGCCCCACTGAGTTCTCCCATCTGTCAATTAACTCATCACAGCAGGTAGAGAATGCTGGTAGCATCATCTGAAAAGGAAAAGATTTTAATTGACTTGCCATTAGAATAATATAAGTGTTATACCCACACTGTCAATATTTAAAACATAAAAATTCATAATTCTTTTTCTAAAACTTGCGGATTTATATTTGACATTCTTAAACTGAATGGTCTCTACATATATTGTACTTTCATTTTGATCATGAATTGATAAAATGATGTTAATAATTAACTGATACCAGCAGTACCAATTTAATACATAATTATATAGAACTCATCACAAACTAGTGGTTCCCATGACACTAATACTATCCACCAACATTGCTCCTATTTTTAATTTTATCCACAAGTACAAATAAGGTACCAAATGAAGTCTCTTGAATGAAATAATTTTATGTGGAAGGTTTAAATTAGCAGCAAAGCACCGAGATCACAAAAATAAGAACCAGGTACATGTCGAAAGAATATAGTACTTCCCTAATTATTCTTTTATGACATAAATTACCTTTAACTTCTCTACATGAAATGCAGGGTTGAGAAGTCTCCTGTGCTTAGCCCATTTCTCTCCATCATACCTCACAAGGCCAGTAACTAATAGCTTAGTGAATGGGCTTATTTTTTGTTTATGAAAGTGTCCGAATTTATTGGATAGAATTTCTTTCACTAATTCTGGATCCCTGATGGTTACTCTGGGCGTGGGCCCAATCCAAGTAATAGACTGTTTGCCTATATTTTTTAAAAGTTAAATCAATATTCATCAAGATCATCAATGAATGATTATGCCGATGATATTATATCAGTTGGTGATAGAGTTTAATTTGGGATATTGCAATTTGAAGCAAAATTTGTAATTTTGAATTTTGGGAGGACCATAAAGAAAAATAGCTTTAGACTAAAATAAATGAGCAGAGATCGTAGAAGCATAGTAGGAACAAGATAATTCCCTTGTAATTCACCTATCAAAATTAGAAAATAAATCTGCTGCGATTTCAATTCAACCGTTCATGTGTTTCAAAATTCATGCACTAAATTAACTTCTTTTGAGATTCGTGTTTTCTAATAAATGAACAGCAGATTGAAATCACATGACCTGCGATCATTTGAATCGCAGCAGATTCGCTTCCTCAAAATTAAGATAACAATAATAATAAGGTTTCTTAGTTCGCACCAAATTCTTTCATGCTGCGAAGGAGAAGGGGCGCAACACGAGGGACAATATCGTGCGAAAATGGCATGGGCTTGGCAGAAGCTTCTTTGTTGAGCCGGGTGTTCTCCTTCAAATCACCAGTAAGAGACCGGTACACAGTACCCCGCAGACCTTGCTTCCTGAGCGCCTGGTCTAGACGCCTCGGCCTAAGCCACGCCCATTCAAGTACTTGAGCCACTCCCCATACGAGAAGCAAGGAAAAAGCGCCTAAGAACAAACTCCATATCCACATGTTGGATCCAAAATCTAAAAATATTTGTTGCATCTTGGTAGTGGGGTGTTTCACCGAGCTTATGGAATTTGCTTTCTAAAACAGTGATTATAAAATTAATGAGTGTATTATATGGGGAGGATCGAATAGATTGTCAACAAATAGTGCTCGGTAGTCGGCAGAGATACGGAACTATTTCAACCATGCTTTTCTCGGAGACAAACAGGTTCCTGTGTTTGTTTCATTCTTTTGGTCATGTTCGGTTACTCCTACGATCACAATAATATTTAGTCTTTTTATTTGACGCAATCACCATAATATTTAGACATACGCTTGTTTACAGATCACGAATAAGAAAATAAACTATTAGTTTTTGCTCCATGCCACTCATACTATGTATTTTTTATAAGGAGTAAATTTAAAGTGGGTTTTTACTATAATTTTTTTGGGGAGAATTTCATGTATACCCCTCAAAAACTTCAAAATTACATATATCCCCTTCTAAAGTTTGAAATTACATATATACCCCTCTAAATTTTAAAAACTCATAAATTTAACCATTTTACTTTTTTTATAATAAAATTCATTCTAAATTTTTAAAATATCCATTTTGCCCTTTATTAGAAGCATATAAAGTCCATCAAATTCAAATTTGAACCTGAAGGGTTCCTCTATCGTTTGATCCAAGCGCATCACATTAAGATTTGCGCTCATTGCTTCAATATTTATGTTGATCTAACGTGCACGAATCTTAAAGCAATTATGATCATCGTGTATCGCATTAAGATCTGTGCATGTCGTTTCAGTATGTGTATTTTTGCATCAAGATTCGTGCTGATCATGTGTGCACAAATCTAAAAATAGTTCGGATGGGAGAGGAACTGTTCATATTCAAATTTGAGTCGATGGAATTTACATGCTTCTAATAAAGGGTAAAATGGGTATTTGATAAATTTATATGAGTCTTAATATAAAAGATAATAAAATGGGTAAATTTGTGAGTTTTTGAAGTTTTGAGGGGAAAATACGTAATTTCAAACTTTAGAGGGGGGAATACGTAATTTTGAAGTTTTTGAGGGGTATACGTGAAATTCACCTTTTTTTTGTTAAATTTGTGAGTTTTTAAAATTTGTAAGGGTAAATATGATTTATGAATATTAGAAAAAGAACTACACAGTTTTGAGATTTTTGAGGGATATGTGAGAAATTTTGTGAGAAATGTGAGTATTCTTGTCTTCTTTTCTGACAATATGTGAGAAATTTTGTGAATGTAAATCTACGAATGTCTTCAACTTAATTTTTGTTTTTCAAACTAGATCTATGACAAAGCACTATTGAGTTGTATTTGTGTTACTATTTATTTTTCTTGATATGCTAGGTTTAAAGACTTCATATGTTAGATATAAAAACTTGATATGTTATGAATAAATACTGCACTTTGAACTTTTTAATAATTGTCACCAACTCTTTTATTTTTCCTTCAATTAATCTCATCTATTTTTCCGACGATATGTGAGTAATTTTGTTGATCTAAAACTATGAACTTCTTCTACACGATTTTATTTTTTCAAATTAGATCTATGATGAATTACTTTTGAGTTATATTTGTGTCCTTATTTTTTTTCTTCTTAATCCCCATGTTTGGTTGTGGCCTAAAGGGTGGAATATGGAGTTTAGGCCTCGTTATTCCACCAAACGAGCATTAATTGAGCCGGACTAAGATGGAATAAGCCGATCTTTTGGCCGGCCTAAATTAAGCCACCTCACATGGTGGTTTAATTTTATTCTACGTCGTGGCCTAACTCTATTGATTATAATAATATATTATTAGTATATAATTAGTTATATTATTAATTATTATTATTAGTATATAATTATTAATTAATAACTTATATTGTTAATATATCAAATAATAATTATAATAATATTATATAAATAGTATTTTTTATTAATAATTATTATTCATTTATAATTATATAATTAATATATTTTATTGTTAATATATTAAATAATTATTATAATAATATTATAATATATGTAATTATTATTAATATATCATTACATAATTAATATCTTATATTTTTAATATATTAAATATTTTCTATAATATTATTATATAATTAGTATATTTTTAGAGGAGGGATCAAGTTACACCTTTTTTTGGACACATTTTGACACCTACCATTTTTAAAGTCCAAATAGTCGATCCAAACCATTCAACATGATTGATATACTTAAATGTGCTTGGAGATCAAATTTTACATTTTTTTCAATTTTTTTACTATTTATTAAGATGGTTACAAAATCGTTGTTTTCGGACCATTGAAAAACAGCAATTTTGTAACCATCTTAATAAATAGTAAAAAAATTTAAAAAAATATAAAATTTGATCTCCAAGCACATTTTAGTATATCAATCATGTTGAACGGTTTGGATCGACTATTTGGATTTTGAAATCGCAAAATTAACCTATAAAAAAACAATGTTATGATGTGTCAAAAAAGAGGGTGTAATTGGATCCCTCCTCATATTTTTATTAATATATTATTATATAATTAATATGTTATATTGTTAATATATTAAATAATTATTATAATAATATAATAATATATTATAGTTATTATTAATATATAATATATAATATATAATTAATATGTTATATGTTTAATATATTAAATAATTATTATACTGATATTATAATATAGTATAATTATTAATATATTAATATTATATAATTAATATCTTATTATCATTATTATTAATATAATTATTTAAATAATATTTTGTATTGTTAATATATTAAATAATTATTATACTATTATTATCTATTTAGTATCTTGTTACTAATAATTATTAAAAATATATAATTATATAATTAATATCTTATACTATTAATATATTAACTTATTATTATTATTATTATTATAATATTGTTATATATTATAGTTATTATTAATATATTAATATTAAATAATGAGTATCTTATTATTAATATATAATTATATAATTAATGTCTTATATTGTTAACATATTAAATAATTATTATAATAAAATTAATATATTATAGTTATTAATAATATATTAATATTATATAATTAGTTTCTTATTATTAATAGATAATCATATAATTAATATCTTATATTTTTAATATATTAAATAATTATTATAATATATTATAGTTACTATTAATACTTTAATATTATCTAATTATTAATAATTAACTAATTTAGGCTTCCAAAACTTTAGTCCACCAATTCTAACCAAACAAGGAATAACTTAAGCCATGATCTAACTTTAGACCTCAACTAAACATGAATAATTTAGACCAGCCTAAGTTGGAATAATCAATTTAGATCTCTTTAGCTTTAGTCCACAACCAAACATGAAGAATATGTTATGTATAAAAACTTAATATGCTAAGTTTTAATTAAGAACTTGCGTGTATGTTAAAAATTTGTACGCGCCAATTAGTGCCAGTTGTAAATACAATAACAAGAAAGTGATCCTGGTAAAAAAAAATTAGAATTGAGAAATTTGATCAGATATTAAATCTAGAGGGCGGTTATCAGGTTCCTGAAATCTATATTCAAATATGAGGGCTATTTTATCTAAGATAACACAATATGAATTGAAATTTGATAACTCTGAAAACCAATGAGATGCATATGTTTTTTCCCTTTTAAATGACACAACAGAAATATTTTCTTAATTTGTCATCAACTGTACATAAACTAATAGGTAATATTTCATTTTATTGAGTGAAAATTAGGTACTGTACTCAAATGGTAGAGAAACAAACATAATTTAGTCAGTAACAAATCTACGCCATGTTAAGCATAACATATAACGGGACAAATAATCGGTAAAGTTTCGGATTAACAATAAAAGAACCGTTAGGTCAACTGATTTAAATCCTAATTTATTTAAATACTTATATATGTGCGAAATTTTAGCATTGTTATAAAATAATCATATTATTCATAAATAATTAGTGAATTTTATATATCATCAATAAAAAAATGCACATACATATTTAATAATGCAATCTAAAACCAAATTTATAGTTATATTTTAAAATTACACATCGAAACAAAACGAAAAATACTTGTTTTATTACAAGGTTGAATAATTTTCTCTTAAAATTATTTTATGGGGAAAAAAAAATATAACAATTCAATTTTTGTACTTTATTTGATAACTATCAAGAGGCAATTTTGCAATAACGATGTATTATGTCTTTAATAAATTTTTTTTGATAAAATTTGCAAAAAATTATAATGAATAATATATTTGCAATTGTTATTATAAAATAAATAAATAAACACAAGTAGGTATAAATTTTTATATTATATATAATTAATATCTTTTGGAAATTAATAGAATGAATATATCATTTTTAGCTAAACGGTGGATCCGATTCAAGGACCCAATTGTTATAGGCAAATGAAAAACTATTTTGCAAGCCAAATATGGATATTTTGGTCTTTCTGCCACGAGATGCTCTTCGTTTTGGTTAGGGATAATTAAGAATGTACATATAGTTAATTTAGGAATTAATAGACTTCTTATAGTAATAGTTATAATACTAGCTTTTGGTTAGACATGGTGGGGGGAATGCACCCCCTACTGTCACTACCCAAATTAATTTATTTCAAATTTCAGCTTCTCCTACTATTTCTATGCATAATTCATTTATTTTTCGTACCTTGCATTTAGAATTTAATAGACAGTTAACTGGTATTTACCTATCTGAGTGGATCCAACTTTTATCTTAATTTTTTTCTAATCCTATAATTTCATCTTATCCTGATATCATCTTTTGGAGATGGACAACTACTGGGATCTTTACAGTACATTCATTATATGTCTGGATAAAATATAGTGACATTGTTAAATAACCGGTTGAATAGCATAAAAGATATTCTAAACGAATTAAATGTGATATTTCAGTCTAATTATCGGTCTGATTCGATTTTGATAACACTGCTTTTAGCTTTTTATTTTTATTAATTAGAAGGTGGGCATAAAGCTTTCATGATAAGTAATAAAAGAATCCTTTTTTAATCCGTCTTTTCTTTTATTCAATAAATTTCCGGATCTGGATCTGAAAACTATCTGTTCTATTTATCCGAATTCGGAATCTCTTTTTCTTATTCAATATCCGTATCTGAATTTTTTTTTTTCCCGTTTATTCAATTTCAGATCTGGAGCATTAATTGACACCCCTAGAATTAACCTTTGTACTGTAGTAATCTGGATTTAAGTAACTCCCACGGAGACATTTGTCCTGACTCCTGCGCCAGCGCTGACATCACACATTTGACAGAAATCTAATTCCGATCGAGATAGAAGTAGGTCCGATGGGCCTTGGACCTACTTTTAGATTCAATTAGCTTTATCACCGTACGATTAATATTAAGATCTGTGCAAACGGAAATTGAAAAGACATACACGAATCTTAATGCAATCCAATGCATTGAACCAAAGTAGGTCCGATGGGCATCGGACCTACTCTGAATTCATTCCGATCACACGTGGTTTATTAATTGCAAATTGAATAATAAAGGTCCTCTTTCTCTATCTGGATTAGTATACCTTCAGCAACTTGTCATCATTAATACTTGTAACGAGCTAATAATAATATCCTAGGTGGGTCCATACTCCCGAAATTTTTATTAATATCCAAAATTAATTAATTTCAAAAATTACTTCCCTCTGCACTATAATTCGAAATCTACCCAAACTAGAAAAAAATTTACTGGTTTCAAACCTACTTTCCGAAAATAAAAATTTCAGTTGCAAGCCTTTGCAAAACTGGTGATCATTTTGCCGGTTCTGAAATCGGTAAAAAAAAACACCAGTTTCTACCTTCATAATTTTTTTTTCATGATAAGTCAAACTATTTTTTTTTCATGATAGGTAAAAAAAACACCAGTTTGGATAGATTTTGAATTCTAGTGCAGAGGAAAGTAGTTTTTGAAATTAATTAATTTTTTTGGATATTAATAAAAATTTCGGTCCATACTCCATACGTATCAGCTGTTCTATTATAGAAAAACAGAATTAATTATACTTTCGTTCAATTTTTATTTGGATATTAGAATGTTTTAATCGTCAGTTCTGAACTTTTGCCCATTCTCCTATTATCTGAAGAAAAAAAATAAAACAAATATATTGGATAAGAAGGGGACCAACGGGGTCAGGAACTCCTAAAGTAACTCCAGTTTTAAGTTTGAATCTGAACCATTAGATAAGAATTCGGATAAATCCAGTTTGAAATATCATTTACGAGATTCTTTAAATTTTTGACGAGTACTTGACGGTCCCGATATTTGTTGACCATCTTTTGACTCGTGGCTTAGTTTCCAAGCCATACTTCCCTGTTCTCTCCTTTTTTAAACCGTCACTTCCATCCTTCCCAAATTATACCCACTCACTCTATAATCCCTCTTCCACTCTAATTCCTAAAAAAAATATATCATAATCTCGGGGAAACATCCAAGATGCAACAACTATTTTCACATTTTGGATCCAACCTGTGGATATGGAGTTTTTTCATAGGCGCTTTTTCCTTGTTTCTCCTATGGGGGGCAGCCCGAGGACTTGAATGGGCGTGGCTTAGGCCGAGACGCCTGGACCAGGCGCTCAGGAAGCAAGGGCTGCGCGGTAATGTGTACCGACCCCTTGCTGGTGATTTGAAGGAGAACAGCCGGCTGAACAAAGAAGCGCGCGCCAAGCCCATGCCATTTTCGCACGATATTATCCCTCGTGTTGCGCCGCTTCTCCATCGCAGCATGAAAGAATTTGGTGCGAACTGAGAAACCTTATTATTATTTTCTCTTAGATTTGATGGGTGAATTACGAGGGAATTATCTTGTTTAATTGCAATATCGTGAGAAACCTTATTACGAGGGAATTTTCTCTTAGGTCCTCCCAAAATAAAAAATTATCAATTATTGTTTAATTGCAATATCCCATATAAAACTCATCAACAACCGGTACAATATCACTGTCTAATCATTCATTGATGCTCTTTAACCTGCTGGATGAATATTGATTTAATTACTTTTACATACACAGGCAAACAGTCTATTACATGGTTTGGGCCCTTCCCAAGAGTTACCATCAGGGATCCAGAATTAGTGAGAGAAATTCTATCCAACAAATTTGGGCACTTTGAGAAACAAAAAATAAGCCGATTCGGTCAGCTGTTATCTAACGGGCTTGTGAATCATGAAGGAGAGAAATGGGTCAAGCACAGAAGACTTCTCAATCCTGCCTTTCATGTAGAGAAGTTAAAGGTAATTTATGTCGTAAAATAAAAATTAGGAAACTACTAAATGCTTTTGAAATATTTCCTGGTTCTTGCTTTTGTGATCTAGGTGCTTTGCTGCAAAGAAAATATAACCTTTCACATAAAACTAATATGTATGAGAAGTTTACTGCTCAATAGGAGCAATGCTGGTGGATAGTTTACTGCTCGGGAACAAATACTTTGCTACTGATACTGTTGGTCTCTGTTTATCCTTAATAATCGAAGTTTGAGGTAGACATTTCCATATCAACTAATATGTATGAGATGGTGTTAATTACTAACATCATTTCATCAATAATTTCATGATAAAAATGAAACTACTTCTGTAGCCACCATTCAGTTTTAGGATGTCACATATAGTCCTGCAGGTTTTAGATTGAGGATTATTAATTTTGATGTTTTAAGTAGGGAAAATTTCTAGTTTACCGATGTAAACTTCTAAAATAGCCAATATACCCATGAAATTGAAAACTCTATAATATCCAATATCCTCAGAAAACTTTACATTTTATTCAATATACCTATTTATTTATTTAATATTTTATTAGTCATTTAATCATTGCCTCATCTTTCTTTTGTGCCAACTGAACCAAAGGGGCATAATAACCAACATTCAGATGACACAATACTCCAAGCTCTGCAAGCAATGAAATGGGCATAGTAACAAAAAAAAAAAAACAAATCCCAAGTTTGATGCTAAATCACCAATATTTCAATTGATTTTTTTAATTCCTAGTTGTATTCAAGCTCGATTTCGAACAGTTAGAAATTATTCAAGTGTAATTAAATATGGATAAAGAATAATTCAATGTATTTATAGGACAAAATAAATTTTAAGATGCAAATGATCTGAGACTATCTTATAGAGGTGATAACAAACCAACATTTCAGATAACACAATACTTCAGTTCTGATAACAGAGTCCAGAAAATGCATCAAAAGAGTTCGATTAAACAAATAACCAATCTCTCCACATAGAATAGGCATCTTAAGATATGCTCAAATGACACCTCAATATTTTTGTTTTTTGTTTTTTGTGTTGAATTGCCAACTGAATCCAAGTAACAGAGTGGAAGAGGGATTACTTGGAACCCTGTTTTAAAAGTTTACATGGACATACAAGAAATTCTTAATTTTTAATAATGGCTGTGTGGATAAAACACTTTTATAATTCTTAATAGGAAGCCAATTAAAACATTTTACTTTGCAGAGGATGCTGCCGGCATTCTCTACCTGTTGTGATGAGCTAGTTGACAGATGGGAGAACTCGGTTGGGCCTGATGGGTCATTTGAACTGGATATTTGGCCAGATATGCAAAATTTTACAGGAGATGTCATTTCAAGGGCAGCATTTGGCAGTAGTTACCAGGAAGGGAGACGCATATTCCAGCTGCAAAGTGAGCTAGCTGAGCGTGTCATCAAAGCTGTTCCAACCTTCTTTTTGCCTTTCAGCTGGTACGAGTCCATTTACCTTATTATTTTGGCTATTCATTGAACAATAATTTTCTAATTTTGTGATCAGTTTAAGTATTCGTGAACAAGAAAAGACGAAGTGCAGCAGTTGGGCAATTTACATTTGTTTTCTTCCTGTGCTATGCCTTTCATATGTATTATTTACTACATATTTGTTGATGTGGTGTAACTTAGAGAAAAACATATAGTACGTATTTTTTTTCTAAATTCTCCACAATATTCTTCAGATATTATAGAAAGTATTGTGTAGCCAGGTTTAACAGCTAAGTTAAAAAACTAAAAAACAAACAAAAACAAAAAATGCTAAAGTGATTGACCACTAAATATGGTCCTCTTATTTTCAGT
Organism: Carex arenaria; assembly: GCA_964058825.1. NCBI lineage: Eukaryota > Viridiplantae > Streptophyta > Magnoliopsida > Poales > Cyperaceae > Carex > Carex arenaria. Next base: position 96,807 of record CAXKVW010000160.1, read on the forward strand.
TCCAGTTTAATCCTTGCCTAAGATCTGGGATACTTGTCAATATTCATTCCAAGAAGTGTGAATTGATATCAGGCCTCGTTCGTTGGTGCCACAGGTACCTACCAACTGAAAACAATAGGAGGATGAAGCAGATCTCAAGAGAGGTCCAAACACTCCTGATGGGCATTATTTCAAAAAGGGAGAAGGCCATCCAAAATGGAGAGACCACAAAAGATGACCTGCTCGGTCTTTTGTTAGAGTCAAACATGAGGGAAATGGGGCAAAACGGGAAATCAGACTCAAGTCTTGGCATGACAACTAATGATGTGATAGAAGAGTGCAAACTATTTTATTTTGCGGGACAGGAGACCACGTCAGTGCTACTGACCTGGACTATGGTCGTGTTGAGTATGCATCCTGAATGGCAAGAAAAGGCGCGTGAGGAGGTCTTGCAACATTTTGGAAAGAAAAAGCCAGATTTTGATGGCCTGAGCCGACTAAAAATTGTGAGTTTTAAATATTAATTATGTGATGCAGAGAGATCATGTTGCTACATATCTTGTGCTAAAGATTGACTAATTTGGTGGAAACAACATTAGATGGCCCTTCATTTTTTTTTTTAATCAAAGTATGATCATGTTTGTCCAATGGTATGGGACAATTATGATTCCATACCTTACAACAGTTTCCGATAGTGCGAAAGCATATGAGGATCCATAAAACAGATTCAATTAAAGACCGTGAGGAGGGACTAAGGGAGTGGCTCTAACTGCAAGTCAATTATCTTAATTTTTTTTATGAACTCAGAAGGGGGAATATCTTACCATAATGTAAACTACAATAGTTTCTCTAAGAACTTGTTATTACATTTTGTTATTCATATTCTTAAAATTCGATTTCAAATGTAGGTAACCATGATACTATATGAGGTGCTTCGCCTGTACAGTCCGGTGATTATGCTTTCCCGTCGAACATACAAAACCATGCAACTGGGAGATGTAACCATTCCAGCTGGTGTGCTTCTAGCATTGCCAATAATATTCATCCATCATGACCCTGACATATGGGGCCCTGACGCAACCGAGTTCATACCAACACGGTTTGCTGAAGGTATATCGAAGGCAACAAAGGATGGACAGTTAGCCTTCTTTCCCTTCGGGTGGGGCCCACGTATATGCATTGGCCAGAATTTTGCACTTCTTGAGGCTAAGATGGGGCTGAGTATGATTCTCCAACATTTCAAATTTGAGCTGTCAGAAAAATACCAGCATGCTCCATACACTGTTATTACGGTACATCCTCAGTACGGTGTACCAATTAAGTTCCACAGGATATGATTGTGACTGATTTTATGTATTATATTTATATTGTATAACGTAGGACTAATTAATCTGGGTAGTTTGGTATAAGTTATTAAAAAAATAATAGTGGAATGTTAGTCAGTACAGTACTAGATATGAAAATCGGCAACTTTCTCTCCTAGATTTGCCCATTTTTTATCTTTACTTCCAGATTTCATCGCTCCAATGACCGCCCGAGAAGTGAACCTTCATTTTATAGATTAACAAAATGAAGGGATAAGATTTCTTGATCATGGTAATGTCTGTTATAAATTGAAGAGCAAAGAAAAACAAACCATATATTGAGAATGTATAAAAGATGATTTTCTCTTATTAATATTTTTTCATGTGTACAATACAAACTTATAAAGTCTCTATTTATATGTTACAAATTATAAATGAAAACTGGAAAGACATCTAAATTAATTTCATTAATAAATGGGAGATAAAAATATGTTTTTTTTAGGAGAAGAAAATGATTAATGTTTAGAGTCGCAAGATGAATGAACATCCACATTTATTATTAATTATTAACTCTTAAAAAGTCTGACATTCATATAGGGGTCAAAACGGAGCGGATTCGAAGCGGATAATGCTGATACCATATCCTTATCCACGTTTCAGTGAGCGGATACGGATACGGATAGTAAACGGATATCAAAATGCAAAACCAAATCCACCTTAAGCGGATACGGATACGGAGCGGATAATTCCCGGATACGAATTCGAATACGGATACAAAACGAATAATTGTCGGATAATTAGTTATTAGTGGGATTATCATTTTATTGAGCGACATTGACATTTTTTTAACCTTTTATTTTGATTTTTTTCAGATTTCCAAGTACATATGTTTTTGAAAGCTTGTCATTTGTATAGATAATTTAGTTCTTAAAGAACGCCAAGCACATGCTAAAATTAGTGGGCCCAAGATTCATTTAGATACAACCCAACAAGCAACAACCTCGGCAGCCCACTTAATATACTAAGCGGCCAGCGCTTTGTCCGGCGCTATGTCCGGTTTATACACGTATATTAATTAGTCCCACTTCGCTTATGAACAAAAAAGTGACAAGTAGCGAGTCTATATAAGACCTCTGGGTAGCTCGGTAGAACTCACTTGGCTGAACGGGTCTCGGTCTCTCGGACTCCATATTGGGACCCGGATTGTTCAAAATAATATTGGGATCCGGATAATTTGGATATCCGCTCTGTTTAGGGTTTATGGATTTTATCTAAATCCGTATCCGGAACAATTAGCTATATATAGGAATTATCTGGAATTATCCGGATCCGTTTAATCCGGATATGGATTTTGCTCGGATTCGGAGCAGATTATCGGACTCCGTTTTCAGCCCTACATTCATATGAAATGCAAGCAATTTATTTTACATTAATAATAAGATACTTAAAACTAAATGATATTATCATATATCGAACTATTGAATTCAAGCAAATCATATAAAATAAAATACAAACTCTATTCATTAAAATCTAATAAACAAATGGAATTCTTGATACGACCCAATTATCCACTAGCTAGCTAGCACAATAAACTCATTGCCCTGGGCTATTGGTGGGATAAAAGAATGAGCAATGTTAGGATTCAAATATTTCCCACCGAAATATGTTAAGAAGGTTGACGCTCGTGCTGGCGTCACACATTTGCCAAATTTTCAAATTTCAATTCCACTTGGTGAATTGCATGGCTGCAAATTAAATTATACAGCTCCTCTTTCTCAGTCTGTGAGTCCATATCAGCTGGTTCTTTTCATAGAAGTAGGATTCTACGTACTAACCGTTGAAATTATACTATCAGATGAGAGAGATCGAGAAGCAATAAATACTTGAATTGTCTCTTCTTTTAATATCGATCTGCGTGAACTCATATGTCCATATCTCGCTATTTTGATCACGGCACGGTATGTGAAAAATTAACGTTTTCAGAGTACGATACGGCACGGCACGTGAACATATATAGTCGTCACAGCATGACACCAATCTAGTGGTGAGTACTTGACGCTCCCAAATAGGTGTTGACCATCTGTTAAGTCATGGCCTGGTATCATAGCCATACATTCCTATAGTTTCCCTTTATAATTAAACCAATACTTTGATCCTCTATAATCCTTCTTCCACTCTAATACTACGTAGAACAGAAAAAAAAAAGAATCATAACCTCAGGGAAACACCCCACAACCAAGATGCAATTTTTTTTCTGTTCTATGTAGTATTAGAGTGGAAAAAATATTTTCACAATTTGTATCCAACTTATGAACGTGGAGTTTGTTCATAGGCGCTTTCTTCTTGCTTCTCCTATGGGGAGCAGCTCAAGCACTTGAATGGGCGTGGCTTAGGCTGAGGCACCTGGACCGGGCACTCAGAGAGCAAGGGCTGCGAGGTACTGTGTACCGGCAGCCCCTTGTTGGTGATTTGAAGGAGGATACCCAGCTCAACAAAGAAGCTCAAGCCAAGCCCATGCCACTTTCTCATGATATTATCCCTCGTGTTGCTCCCCTTCTACATCACAGCATGAAAGAAATTGGTGCGAACAGAGAAACCGTATTATTATTTTCTGTTAGTTTTCATGGGTGCATTACGAGGGAATTATATTTGTTCCTACGCACCTTCTCATTTATTTTTGTCTAAGTCTATTTTTCATTTCTCAACATTCAAAATTACTAAATAAGTCTTCAAATTGCAATATTCCAAATTTCATCACCGATGGATATAATATCATTGGCATACTCATTCATTGATCGATGCTCTTAACCTGTTTGATTAATATTGATTTCACCTTTACAATATACATGAAAACGGTCTATTACTTGGTTTGGGCCACTGCCAAGAGTAAGCATCAGGGATCCAGAATTAGTGAGAGAAATTCTAACCAATAAATTCGGATCCGTATCCTCTGCTGCACTTTTAAAGTGCAGCAGAATGCTGCACTTTCGGACGGCCCATATTTAATCTCAGCCGGTGAGTGCTCGGATGATAGAGGGACAGTATTAATTTTGCTTTAAAATTCGTGTAAAAAAATCTTATTTCGTCCGTCCGATAAAAAATTAACGGACCAGATTAAAAGTGCAGCAAGATGCGGTTCAAATAAATTCGGTCACTTTGAGAAACTAAAAATAAACCGATTTTTTAGGCTGTTAGTTGATGGGCTCTCGAATTATGAAGGGGAGAAATGGGCTAAGCACAGAAGACTTCTCAACCCGCCATTTTTATTTATATCCACCAATAAATAATAATTGCCAACTCTATCCACTAAAATTGAATTTTTTCAAACATACTCAAACCGGCTATTTAATAGACTATCCTTAATTTTTAATAGGAACCTGCTATTAAATAGCCGGTCCTTAAGTTTTTAATATATTTTTTATTTTTTTAGAAAAAGTTATAATTTATTTATTTTTTATTAAAATATTAGAAATTTTTTATATATTTGTTTGAAATTAGATAGAATAATATATAATTTAGTTTATTAGAAAGATAGAAACAAATAACCCGGATCAATATTTTTCAAATCGGGTTTTTCACTGCTGTAAGAAAAATTAAAATATTTATTTGTGTGCTATTGGAAAAAAAAATAAAAATGCTTTGAATCTGAGTTATTGATCCCGGTTCAAAAGTCAGTTCAAGGTAAATACAAAAAATATTTGAATTCTTCCATTTTTAAAAAAAATTCGACACATTGTTAGATTCATAACTTTAAAACTATGTTTTTTTATTTTTGGAAATTGAGATTATTTTTTTATTTTTTATTAAAATTTTAGAAATTGTTGATATATTTCTTTGAAATTGGATATAATAATATATAATTTAGTTTATTAGAAAGACTGAAACAAATAACCTGGATAAATATTTTTCAGATCGAATTTTTCGCGGCTGTAAAAAAAAATTAAATATTTCTTTTTGTGTTATTGGAAAAAAAATACTTTGAATCTGAGTTATTGATACCGGTTCAAAAGTCACTTCTATGTGAATATAAAAAATATTTGGATTATTCTATTTTCAAAACAATAAAAAAATTCAACAATGTTTCAGACTTTTTTGAATTGAGTTATAAATCTGACGTTTTTTTTAATTTTTTCAAAAATAGAAGAATTCAAATATTTTTTATATTTACCTAGAAGTGATTTTCAAACCGGGATCAATAACTCAGATTCAAAACATTTTATTTTTTTCCAATAACACACAAATAAATATTTTAATTTTTCTTACGGCTGCGAAAAACCTGATCTGAAAAATACTGATCCGGGTTATTTGTTTTAGTATTTCTAATAAATCAAATTATATATTATCCCATCCAATTTCAAAGAAACATATAAAAAATTTCGAATAATTTAATAAAAAATAAAAAAATAATCTCAATTTCCAAAAATAAAAAAATAGTTTTAAAGTTATGAATCTGACAATGTGTCGAATTTTTGTTAATTTTTTCAAAAATGGAAGAATTCAATTATTTTTTGTATTTACCTAGAAGTGACTTTTGAACCGGGATCAATAACTCAGATTCAAAGCATTTTTATTTTTTTTCCAATAACACACAAATAAATATTTTAATTTTTCTCACAGCCGTGAAAAACCCAATTTGAAAAATATTGATCCGGATTATTTGTTTCAATCTTTCTAATAAACTAAATTATATATTATTCTATCTAATTTCAAAAAAAAATATAAAAAATTCTAATATTTTAATAAAAAATAAATAAATTATAACTTTTTCTAAAAAAATAAAAAAACTTAAAAAAGTTAAGGACCGGCTATTAAATAGCTGGTTTAGGTATGTTTGAAAAAACTTAGTTTTGGTGGATAGAGTTAGCAATTATTATTTATTGGTGGATATAAATAAAAATGGTGTTCTCAACACTACTTTTCATGTAGAAAAGTTAAGAGTAATTTATCTTATAAAATAAAAATTAGGAAAGTACTAAATGCTTTCGACATATCCTTGGTTCTTACTTTTGTTATCTAGCCATCTAGCTAGGTGCTTCGCTGCTATGTAATTGTATTAGGGGTGTCAATCAGAGATGAAGTCTCACTTTCAAGATATGATGATCAAATATGAATTAGGTTCAATTTTATAAAAATTTCTTGCGAAGTATGATGATAAATTTTATAGAGCATTATATCTAAAACAATGTATATAATTTTTTAAAATTAATGGGGTCAATTGACTGTTTATCCGATCCGTATTGTATCTGATAAAACAAGCTAGTATATATGGATAAGGTTGTTTTTCATTAGCTTATCAGGTATGAGCTTGATTAAGTAAAAAAAAATGTTAGCTTATTGAATAAGAGTACAGATAATAAGAGCTATTTGGTACCTATAGGGTAACAGTAATTAATAAATATACAATTATATAAGATATTTATCTATATATAATTTCACACTTATAACTATATAAAATTATCTGAGAGATTGAAAGTTGAATTCTCCCTCATGAATTTTTTGCCTCTGCGAATGTTAAAAAAAAAAAACTAAATAAAATTATCATTGTTATTAGATTGATCTATATTACATTTCATATAATTTTTTAATATGTTAATTATGTGAATGCACATAGATCATGCGGCCACCTTGTGCTAAATATTGACTAATTTGGCTTTCACAATATTAGAAGCACAATTATGAATCCATATCTTACAACAGTTTCTGATAGTGCCAACGCATATTTGTACCGAAATTTTTATTAATAGGAAAATAAATAGAAAAATATCAGTAATGGAAAGATTTTGTGAAAAATTTGAAAACTAGAAAAAACGTGATGGTCTACAACGTTCTTTGGATGTTATAGACCACATCGACCTGATTAGCGAAACAACGTTTAAAAAAAAAAGTCTGGCCATTATAGACCAGAACATCCAGGTACAACATTCCATTTTTTTTTTCTCAACAGCGTTAAAAAAAAGGTCTGACCATTATAGACCAGAACGTCCAGTTGTTTTGTTTCTCGCATTGTTTCGTTAATTAGCGGTAATCTAATTTCGCTAATCATGTCATTGTTGTCACGTTTTTCCTACTTTTCAAATTTTCCGCAAAACCTTCCCCAATTGCTGATAATTTTTATTTATTTTCCTATTAATAAAAATTTCAACATATTTGTATCCAAATTAAACATGTCCAATTATCTTAATATTTTATGAACTCACAAGGGAGGGCTTCCTATAATGTTAACTACAATTGTTGCTCTAGGAATTCCCCCTTACAATTTTCTTATTCATAGAGTTCCAATGCTTCACCTCCTCATAGCTCATCCATGCATCATATTCTATATCTTCGTTTTTAAAGTCCAAACAGTCGATCCGAACCGCTCAACATGATCTCTATGTTAAAATATGATTGGAGACCAAATTTATATTTTTTGGAAATTTTTTACTATTTTTTTAGATTGATTGAAATTGTTGTTTTTCAAACAAATATGGACCATAAAAAAACAGGAATTTTCAATAAATCTAAAAAAAGTAAAAAATATAAAATTTGGTCTCCAAACATATTTTAACATGGCGATCATGTTAAGCAGTTTGGATCGATTGTTTGGGCTTTAAAAATGAAGATAAAAAATATGAGATATGGATGAGATATGAAGAGATGAGGCATTGGAACCCTTCTCTTCTTAAAACTCAATTTTAGTTTTAGGTGACCATGATACCATATGAGGTGCTTCGACTGTACACTCCCGTACCTATCCTTATCCGTCAAACATACAAAACCATTCAACTTGGAGATGTAACCATTCCACCTGGTGCGCTTCTAGCATTGCCAATACTATTCATCCATCATGACCCTGACATATGGGGCTCTGAAGCAACTGAGTTCAAACCAACACGGTTTGCTGAAGGTATCTTAAAGGCAACAAAGGATGGGCAGTTAACCTTCTTTCCCTTTGGCTGGGGCCCACGTATAACGTATATGCATTGGTCAGAATTTTTCACTTCTTGAGGCTAAGTTGGGGTTGAGTATGATTCTCCAACATTTTAAATTTGAGCTGTCAGAAAAATACCAGCATGCTTCATACTCTGTTGTTACGGTACATCCTCAGTACGATGTACCAATTAAGTTTCACAGAATATGATTGACACCGATTTTATGTATTATATTGTACATGCATGATTAACTAATAAGGGTAATTTGTAATAAGTTATTTAAAAAATAATAGCGAGGGTCGTTCTGACTTTTTTTTTTCTTTGGAATTGATGGGATTGGGACTAAGTGGGATTATAATTCCTAGATCCCGTATCTCATTTTTTTTCCCATCTCTTTCATATTCTTTCTTTCCACCATTTCCCCATACAGTATAAAATTGTGGGGAAAAAAAGTTGATCTGACTCAATTCTTTTTTCCCTAGATGGTGTGATGGTACTGGTATGAATACAAACTTGCAATCTCTGTTAGTACTCTGAAATGAAACACATACAGTCTCAAGGGAATTCAACGGCTATATGACAGAAGTTTATTTGATATTTATAATGTTAGGTTTAAATCCCTGAATTTATATTGCAATTAAATTTAATATCAATAATGAGAAATAAGATTAAGAGTTAGGAAGTAACTGTTTGAGAAATTTAGAAACATTATTGTTACAAATAGAAATATTATTTAATATTTTGTCACTAATTAAAAAATAAAATTACAGGAGTATCATGACAGCACCCACATCTTATTTTATTTTGATACAAAATGAAAAGACGAGTCAGCAGTAAGTTCTTTTTTTTAATAGATGAGAAAATTTAAATTGATATATATATTTCTAAACTAAATAAATAATTTCTCACAGCCAATCTCACAATATAATCGAACATTCATTTTAGTACATTCACATAACCAGTCCATGCATTCTCATGAGCATAGATTCCTATAAATTAGTTAGCTAGTGAGTTTTCAAACTCGTAAAATCTTATCGCACATAATTTCGTAACATCTAAGCAAGCCAGGAATGTACTATTTCATTTTTTATCATGGTATTGCCTACTATTTCCAAAATCTTTTGCAAATCGAGTAGTAGAGCAACCAAAAGTACTTGACGATCGAGGGATTAAATGTGGCATTAGATAAATAGATTGTTATCTATCAATTTCCGAATTTTTTTTATTTGATGGTTGAAAAATGTATATTCAAATATTTAAAAAATCATATGGAAATTTAAAACTCTTCACGCGAAATGCTGAACAATTGTAGTACACACAGAAATTTTAGGAGTATATGCAAGCGAAAATTATTACCATGATTTCAAATGGGGAGTGCTATACTTGGTGCAGAGGTTGAGATTTTGAGAGCTGAAATTCTAATACTGATTTTGCCCTTTACTTTTATCTTAATGATCCATTTGAAATTAGTTTGTAATTCATGCTGCACTGGAGTTATATACAATTTAGTTTTGACTCTATTGTTCGGGACTTCGGGTACGTGTTGAATGAATTAAAAAAAGCTCTATCAAATTGTATAGCGATGGGGAATTGGAAGTTGATTGGAGAGCAGTTGGACCTGATTCAGCACTCAGATCCACACTAATTTTGAAGCGTATCAAATGGTTAAAAAATTGAAGCATTATTGAGACATGATCAGATGAAAACAATAAGATATTTTAACTTTGCTCTCACAACAAATGCTAGGGACCCACAAACTTTGCAAGACATTAAAATAAAATTTGCAAGACCCACAAATACTAGGGACCCACAATAAACTCTATTTTATGGGAGCAGATTGGGTCGGATGCACATTGGACTCAAACTGAGTTCGATGGATTCCATAACAGTCCGATTAGCTTTAAAATCCGTGCACACGATATTAAAGCGAATGCGCATAGATCTTAAAACGGATCTGACGGTTATAGAACCCATTGGACTCAGAGTCCGATTGACATCCAAGCAAAAATATATGTGAACTTTATATAAAGTCCAAGCTGCTCCCCTATTTTATAAGTCCAAATATATATGTGAACTTTATATAAACTTGCAACGACAATGAATTCTGATAAATTTGCAACGTCAATTAACACTTGGGGATAAATTAATATTCTCCTTCCTTTTCTTCTATCCGAACTCCAAGCAAAACTTTCAAGTATATTACAATTACTACACATAATTAAAGCCAAACTTAAAAACGATGTAGCAATTAGCATAGACACGTCAAAAATCAAGTTTATCTGTATCTAACACTGACACATACCAAGATACGGTCAACATATTATACTATGCATGGTTAGCTACCAGATAAAAATCATGCTATTTAATAATAGAGATATTTCTTGCCGTGCAAGTATATTGAACGACAAAGAATACGTACACATAATAAAGTAATATTTCCTTCATTGTAATTTAAATTATATCGCACCGTCCAGCTAGGAGTCTAGGACTGTATTATGTATGCAAAATTTGAAAATTATCGTTTTATTCAGTGTTGTATTGTGCATCCTCAGTACGTCACACAAGCTAAGTTCCACAGGATATGGTTGACACCAATTTTAATTACCACGATACATAGGTAATGAGATGGACTAAGGTACTTTACAAAGCATAGCTTATTTGGTGTTTTATGTTCTTTTGTAGTGTTTTTAATGTCCAAATAGCTTATCCTAAGAGTTCAATAAGATCTCCATATTTACTTTGCGACCAAATTTTAAATTTAAAAAAGAAATAATGATTTCTTAGAACTTTTAAAAATTACTTTTTTTTTTATAGTTTGAATTTGCCAAAAAAATTTGGTCTCCACACTCACCAAGCACATTGATTCCACCCCCAATTATTTTTTATTGACCATATCTTGACTCATAACGTGGTTTCCAAGACATACGTACTATCCTATTCTTCCCCTTCTTAAACCTTCACTTGGATCCACCCCAAATTATGCCCATTCACTCTATAATCTTTCTTCCTCTCTGGTACAGTACAGTAGTACTGCTGCAAAGAACAGAAAAAATAAAATATATTCATCAGTTCGGAAACACCCCACAACCAAGATGCAACAAATATTTTCCCAATATGGATCCAACCTGTGGATCTGGAGTTTGTTCATAGGCACTTTCTCCTTGCTTCTCCTATGGGGAGCAGCCCGAGCACTTGAATGGGCGTGGATTAGGCCGAGGTGCCTGGACCGGGCGCTCAGGGAACAAGGGCTGCATGGTACTGTGTACCGGTTCCTTTCTGGTGATTTGAAGGAGAACATCCGGTTCTACAAAGAAGCACAAGCCATGCCTATGCCACTTTCGCACGATATTATCCCTCGTGCTGCGCCCTTTCTTCATCACAGCATGAAAGAATTTGGTGACCGTATTATTATTTTCTCTTAGTTTTGATGGGTGAACTACGAGGGAATTATCTTTGTTTCTACTATATGCTTATCCAATCTTTGCTCATATATTTTTCTTTTATAGTCTTCCCAAATCAAAATTACATATAAGTCTTCATATTGCAATAAATTTTATCACTGACGGATATAATATCATTGGCATAATCATTCAGTGATATGCTCTTAACCTGTTTGATTAATATTGATTTTACTTTCACCAAATACAGGAAAACAGTCTTTTACTTGGCTTGGGCCCATGCCAAGAGTTACCATCCGGGATCCCGAATTAGTGAGAGAAATCCTATCCAATAAATTTGGGCACTTGGAGAAACAAAAAATAAGCCGATTTGTTCGGCTGTTAGTTGATGGGCTCTCAAATTATGAAGGGGAGAAATGGGCCAAGCACAGAAGACTTCTCAATCCTGCCTTTCATGTAGAGAAGTTAAAGGTAATTTACGTCAGAAAATAAAAATTAGGAAGGTACTAATGCTTTTCGACATATTCTGGTTCTTACTTTTGTGATCTAGGTGTAATTGTATTTGTATCTACATAATAAAAAATTAGTTACCTATGATAGAAAATTCTTTCCTCCGACCAATACCTGTTTGAAAAGTAGGAGCAATTAATGTTTGTTTATAGTATTAGTGGATCCACATCAGAAAAGCATGACTATCCTCTCTCTATCTCTCTGTTTGTTTTTTTTGAAAAGCTTGACAGTGACTTTATCTCTCCTTCTCTCTTTTTCTCTCTAAAAGCAGGGTCCTGTTTTTCTCCTAAAGAAATAACGGATGTTGATCCAGTATTAGTGCCTCAGGAATCTATAGTTTGATCTGGTACCATCAATTGTTTTTTTTTTCTGAGAAAAGTTGGATGTTGAGCCTTCATCTCTAAGACAGAAATTTGCTTATTGCCACCGAACTAATTTCTCAGATAAAGATGTTCCCTTTAAATATCCATAAATCTCTATCCGAATTTTTAACCTGCAACCTCCACATAAAGACATTGCCTTTTGCCAGTAGACCAATAGCTTATTCATGATGTGTATTTTATATATAATAAATTGTAATAAATTGGTATTGGTTTCAGTTTATCCTATTATATCAAGGTTTAAGCCTTAATAATTGAAGTTTTAGGTAGACACTTTCATATGAACTAATATGTACAGACTGTTAATTATTAACATCATTTCATTAATAATTTCATTATAAAAAGGAAAGTACGATTTCTCTGTAGCAACGATTCAGTTTAGGATGTCATATTTATCACCGCAAGTTTTAGAATGATTATGAATTTTGATGTTTTGAATATTGACTATGTGGACATAACACTTTTTATTATTCTTAATTAATTGTTGCTGCTACTTTTCAGAGGATGCTGCCAGCATTCTCTGCCTGTTGCGATGAGCTAGTTGACAGATGGGAGAACTCAGTGGGGCCCGATGGGTTATTTGAGCTTGATGTTTGGCCAGAGATGCAAAATTTAACCGGAGATGTCATTTCAAGGGCAGCATTTGGCAGTAGTTACTAGGAAGGGAGACGCATTTTCCAGCTGCAAAGTGAGCTAGCTAAGGTTTTAATCAAAGCTGCTCCAACCTTCTTCTTGCCTTTCAGTTGGTACAAGTCTAGTCTCTTATTATTTTGGCTTTTATTTGGGAAATAAGTTTTTAATTATTTGTGAACAAGAATAGACAAAATGCAGCAGTTGACCAATTAACAATTTTGCTCTGTTTGTATTATGCCTTTCAATAGTTCCCAAACGTTCTTCAGATATTATAGCAGGATTGTGTAACCAGCTTGTTTAAGGGCTAATAAGTTAAAAACAAGCAAACAAAAAAGAGAGAGGCTAAAGTGATTAGTCACTAAATGGGTCACTTATCATTATTATTTTGAAGAATTGTGAAATTATATTGGGCCTCGTTCACTGATGCCACAGGTACCTACCAACTGAAAACAATAGGAGGATGAAGCAGATCTCAGGAGAGGTCCAAACACTTCTAATGGGTATTATTACAAAAAGGGAGAAAGTCATCCAAAATGGAGAGACCACAACAGATGACCTGCTTGGTCTTTTGTTGGAATCAAACATGAGGGAAATGGAGCAAAATGGGAAATCAGACTCAAGTTTTGGCATGACAACACAAGATGTGATAAATGAGTGCAAACTTTTTTATTTTGCGGGACAGGAGACCACGTCAGTACTGCTAACCTGGACTATGGTCGTGTTGAGCATGCATCCTGAGTGGCAAGAAAAGGCACGCGAGGAGGTCTTGCAACATTTTGGGAGGAATAAGCCAGATTTTGATGGCTTGAGCCGACTAAAAATTGTAAGTTTTTAATACCATTTATGTGGATGCAGAGGGATCATGTTGCCATCTAGTTCTAAAGATTGATTAATTTGGTTTTCATAACATTAATTAGAAGGGCATTTTTTTATTCGAAGTATAATTATTTGTGTCCAATGGTATGATATTGTTATTATTTTCTTTCTGGTGATGGGTATGGGACAATTATGATTATGTACCTTACAGCAGTTTCTGATAGTGCCAAGGCATATGTGTATCCCAATATACATATCCAATTAAAGCCTTAAAAATAATGGTTACGGACTACGGGTGTTGCTCTAATTGCATGTCAATTATCTTATTTTTTTATGAACTCAAAAAGGGGGAACTTGCTTCTATACTCATCTCCAATTGTTCCTCTAGAAAACCCCCCTGACATTTTGTTTTTCATATTCTTAAAATTTAATTTCAATTTTAGGTGACCATGATACTATATGAGGTGCTTCGCCTGTACACTCCCGTAACTATGCTTATCCGTCAAACATACAAAACCATGCAAATTCGAGATTTAACCATTCCACCGGGTGTGCTTCTAGCATTGCCAATACTATTCATCCATCATGACCCTGACATATGGGGCCCTGACGCAACAGAGTTCATACCAACACGGTTTGCTGAAGGCATCTCAAAGGCAACAAAGAATGGGCAGTTAGCCTTCTTTCCTTTCGGGTGGGGTCCACGTATATGCATTGGCCAGAATTTTGCACTTCTTGAGACTAAGATGGGGTTGAGTATAATTCTCCAACATTTCACATTTGAGCTGTCAGAAAAATACCAGCATACTCCATACACTGTTCTTATGGTACATCCTCAGTACGGTGTACCAATTATGTTCCACAGGATATGATTGTCACCAATTTTGTGAATTGTATTGTATAATGTATGATCAATTAATCTTGGTAGTTTTGAATAGTTTATCCAAAAAGTAATTGTGGAATGTTACTCGTGTTAGATATGAAAATATGCAACCTTTTGGTCTCCCAGATTCAGATTTTTTTTATTTGTAGCATTTCAAAATAAAAATAAAAATGTAGCATTGTTCTCGGAAAATTTTACAACATAGCAAGAATGTTGTGGTTTATGGAAATAAATCTGCTGCGATTCCAAAGGATGTCCCTGCGATTCCAATCCCAATCGTTCATATGTTTCGAGATTCGTGCACATGCAAAAACTAACTTCTTTTGAGATTCCTGCATTCCAATAAATAAACGGTTGGGATTAGAATTGCAGGGACCCTACGATCCTTTGGAATCGCAACATATTTATTTCCTATGGTTTATATATCGCATTCGAGCTATCTAGCAATGTTTTTTTTTTTTTCGTAGACAGTCATAGTTCAAAGTGTCCAGCATTTTTTTTCAGATACTATATATTGTTCATAGCATTCATTTTTTTTTACTATAAACTATCTACTTCAATCTCTAGATAATTTAAAAAAAAAAAAATAGAAATAGTTATTTTATATAAGGCATTTTGTTTTAAATTACAAGTGAAATTATTTCTCGAAATATTATTTGCAGGAATAATTATTTTTAAATTAAAATGTTATTTGCAAATATTTGTGGCTGATATTCCTGTAATATTTGCAATATATTGCTTTTAAGTAATAACCGATTATCATTTTCACTGCACTTCAAAGTTCTTCAAATTTTTATTTACCCATTTACTCTTTATTGTATACAATATGTCATTTAACTTCTCTCTTTCTTATTTATCCTTTACACAATAATTGTGAGCTTAATCATTGTTATATCTCCTGGGAAAATAACAAAAGAAAAAAAAAATATCCTATTAAAAATTGCTGTTAAGAATTTGTACCAGTTGTACTGTAGTGATGTATGCCATTATATATATTGACTCTTCTATTATTTCTTTATCAATATTCAAATTAATAGGCCGGTTTGAAGAAGGTCCGTCCAATGTCCATTGAAGCATTCAAAGACTCAAAGTGATGATAGCAACCAAGCTGTCAAAAGAAAAACTCCCTGATCCCCAGTTGATGTGTTTTTAGGCTGGTAAAAATGAGTTTCAAATTCATAAAAATAAATAAAATATATTCGAGGAGCCGGAACGCTCTTGATCCGGGCACCACATACAGCACCTACCAGTTATTCTTTCCCTTAAAACTAGCGTTGTAAAATACGGTTCATGCGGCCGTATACACTTATGCGGTTCGATTCCGCATGAAAATCTTCATGCAGTCTCATATATGCAGTTTCGTATGAAAATCACATATTTCCAGTTTAAAGAGGCATATTGTTTTTTAATCATGCAATTATTTGCATCTGGTATCATGCGATTCTATCACTAAGTATCAATTAATTAATTGTTTGCATCTGGTTAATTTAGTGAGTTATTTTAGGATCAATGCCTCTGCTCATACCCAATTCTGATATGCTCAGACCTAATTCATTGAATGATTTTAATATGCTGGAATTTGATGTAATTCTTTCCTCTGACATAAGTGAAAATAAGTTAATATATAGTTTAAAATTTGTATATATAAGTCCGCACTAAAATTTGCATATGCAGTATATAGTGACCTTCTATATGCATGAACAAAACTGCATTTTACAACATTACTTAAAACTATATTTGAGAGTTTCCTACCTCATATGGATATGGATCCAAAATAAAAATACAGATACAAAAAGTTCTCTCATAGGGTCATGTACAAACCCTATGAGTACAAAAGGCCCTCGTAAACTGCTCATGGGCCGAAAACAGACCAGGATTGGGACTCCCATAGGGGCCAACCCGGAATTGAACAAACTAGAGCCCAATCCAGCAACAACTAGGCCCAGAAAGACCCGATGAAGATTTGCCCCAACATGGGCCCTCTCCATGGATCTTGAGCCGAGAATAAACTGGGATTCGGACCCTTCCTGGAGTCAAATCCGACATCAAATAAAACAAGGCCCAAGGTCTAACAATAGATAAGTCTGACAAGGCCCAACAAGAACTCCTCCCGATAAGAGCCCAATCCCTCAATTGAACTAAGATATTTAGGCGTCCATATAAATATTCCAAGATGAACTTTTTGGGTTTTTTGCCCCCCCCCCCCCCATTTTTTGGATCCGACTCCGCTGCTTGCCAAATAGGCAAGCAGGACCTGCTTTTCCAAATCAAACCATTCATCTGTGTTGAGATTCGTGCATGAAAAAAATTCAATGGTTTGATTTGAAAAAGCAGGGTCCTGCTTGCCTATTTGGCAAGCAGCGGAGTCGGTTCCCGATTTTTTACTCAGTTTTAGTATGGTATTGTGTTCCACATTTTTTTTTTTTATTATTCAGGGCTCCGGTACAGTATGACGTCCAAGAGGAACGCCATACCGTGCACAAGCCTTCTAATTCTTAAAATTTCCTCATATCGTATCCCATCATTATTTTTTATTATTTTTCTATTTACTATTAATAATTTTTTTTGGGAAAAAATAGATCTTGAAAAACATTAAATAAGAGTAATTAACTCTATGGGTAAATATAAAAAAAAGAGTGAAGGGATCTATTAAATATATTAAAAGTATAGGGATAAATAGAAAACTGCGAAAAGTCTTTAAGAATAAATATAAAATTTACCCTTCTTTTTTCAAGTAATTTGAATTGACGCTATTTTATTTCCGGTAAGTTTGCCTTTGAACAAATGCCAAGGACATTTGAACAAATGCTAGGGACCCACAAAATTTGCATTTGACCTTGCAATAAACATTATTATAGAATGATTTATCTTGTCTGGAACAGAATAATTTTTTTAAATATTAAAATAGATGTGAACTTTATACAAATTTGCAACGAGAATGAATTCCATAAATATTTTCATTTAATTTAAATAGGGCAATACTTTGGAGATGCTCTTATATGAGAAAGACTCCAATGCCCTATTGTTTCATGTTCCAATCTTATCCCAATATCTTAATTATAAGTTTTAACACTCAAACGAAACAATTCCGATTGAAACGCAGGACCAATTCCTAGTATTAATTAGGCGGAGTATTAATTAAACGAAACAATTCCGATTGAAACGCAGGAAGATACATCGAGTAATCAATCTGCTAATACCAAATTGTCTTGGTAGGAAAATGATTTTATATTTTTTTTATTTAATTTTTTGTATTCGTATATATTTGTATGGTATAGCGAAATACAAACACCAATATGATTTTACCAATGACCTCTACTATGAAACAGTTCTATCAGCCTTAAATATTCCTATCCTTTGTTTCCAATATCTGCTACACCTAGTATTTGGTTGTGTTGTATAAAACAGTTCTATCAGCCTTAAATATATCAATTCAGTGCGAGAAAATGGGTTGGGAGGATGAAATCTGGAGGCAAAGATCCACAGAAATAGTACAGAGTAACATTCCACTATATATTTTCAATAAGCTATTGAAAACTACTCAGCATAATTAATCCTACAATATGCAAACCCATGTCAATCATACCCTATGGAACTTAATTGGTGCACCGTACTGAGGATGTATGGTCATAACAGTGTATGGAGCATGCTGGTACTTTTCTGACAACTCAAACTTGAAATGCCGAAGAATCATACTCAACCCCATCTTAGCCTCCAGAAGTGTAAAATTCTGGCCAATGCATATACGTGGGCCCCACCCAAAGGGAAAGAATGCTAACTGTCCATCCTTTGTTGCCTTTGAGATGCCTTCAGCAAACCGTGTTGGTTTGAACTCAGTTGCATCAGGGCCCCATATGTCAGGGTCATGATGGATGGATAGCAGTGGCAATGCTAGAAGCACACCAGGTGGAATGGTTACATCACCAAGTTGCATGGATTTGTAAGTTTGACGGGTAAGAATAGTAACGGGAGTGTACAGACGAAGCACCTCATTTAGTATCATCGTCACCTAAAATTAAAATTAATTTTTAGGTATGTGAAATAACAATATATAAGGATGTGTTTCTAAATCAACTTTGTTTTTTAACATTATAGTAGAAAATTCTCCCTTCTAAGTTCTTCATAAACTAACTTAATTGACTTGCAGTTACAGCAACTACCGTAGTCCAAAGCCAGTATCTTTCAGGTTTTAATTGTCCCATACTACTGGACACACAGAGTCTTGTGAAAACCAAATTAATTAGTTGAACTTGAGCACAAAGTGGCAACATGATATATTCAGAATCCACATAATTTATATTTAATAACTCACAATCTTTAGTTGGCCCAAGCCATCAAAATCTGGGTTTTTCCGCCCAATATGTTGGAAGACCTCCTCACGTGCTTTTTCTTGCCACTCAGGATGCATGCTCAACACAACCATAGTCCAGGTCAACAGGACTGCCGTGGTCTCCTGTCCTCCAAAATAAAATAGTTTGCACTCTTCTATCACATCGTTAGTAGTCATGCCTAGACTTGAGTGTGATTTGCCATTTTGCCCCATTTCCCTGATGTTTGATTCCAACAAAAGACCAAGCAGGTCATCTTTTGTGGTCTCTCCATTTTGGATAGCCGTCTCCCTTTTTGCAATTATGCCCATGAGGAGTGTTTGGACCTCTCTTGTGATCTGCTTCATCCTCCTATTGTTTTCAGTTGGTAGGTACCTTTTACACCAGTGAATGAGGCTCAATATCATTTCATAATTCTTCAAAAGAATATTGACAGGTACCCCAGCTCCTAGGCAAGGCTTAAACTGGGTCTAGAAATTAGAAGAGCATATTTAGTCATCATTCATTTTACCTTTTCTGTTTATGTTTGTTTGTCTGTTTGCTTGTTAGCTTTCTATTGATTTTTTAACATAGCTCTTAAACCTGGTTACACAATACTGCTATATTATTTCAAGAATGATCTAAAAAATTTACAAAAAAGAATTATATTATATTTTTATCTCTAAGTTATACAATATCAACAAATGTATAGTAATAGTACATACGAATGGGATAATACAGAAGAAACGGAATGTAAATTGGTCAAATTCTGCATAGTCTGTTCTTGTTCACAAATGATCAAAAATCAAATAAAAGCCAAAATTATAAGGGAGATTCATACCAGATGGAAGGGAAGAAAGAGGTGGGAACAGATTTGATGAGACGCTCAGCAAGCTCGCTTTGGAGCTGGGAAATGCGTCTCCCTTCCTGGTAACTACTATCAAATGCTGCCCTTGAAATGACATCTCCTGTTAAATTTTGCATCTCTGGCCAAACATCAAGCTCAAATGACCCATCGGACCCCACTGAGTTCTCCCATCTGTCAATTAACTCATCACAACAGGTAGAGAATGCTGGCAGCATCCTCTGAAACGGAAAATGTTTTAATTGGCTTCTCATTAAAGATAATAAAAGTGTGATATCCACAGACAGAAATCAAAACATCAATTTTTTTTTTCTAAAACTTACGCAGTCAAATTGACATCTTAAAACTGAACTGTTGCTTCAGCAATCATACTTTCCTTTTTTATCAATTGATGAAATAATGTTAATAATTAACAACGTCTAGTACTCTAGTACATACAAGTTGATATGGAATGACTATCTCAAACTTTGATTAATTAAGGCTTAAGCCTGATACAAAAGAATAAACTGCATCCAGCGGTACCAATTTGGTACATAATTTTATATAACACAACACAAACCACTACAATACCAGTACCACAGCAAACTGTTGATTTCTGAGGCACTTATATTATCCACCAAAATTGCTCTTTTTACCACAAATACAAATAAGGTGTCAGACAAAGTGTCGGAGGAATAAAGGATTTTGCTATCATATGTATTTCTCTGTGGAAGATTACATATGCTTAGCGGCAAAGCACTTAGATCACAAAAGTAACAACCAGGTATATGTCCAAAGCATTTAGTACTTTTCTAATTTATATTTTATATCATAAATTACCTTTAACTTCTCTACATGAAAGGCAGGGTTAAGAATTCTTCTGTGCTTAGCCCATTTCTCCCCTTCATAACTCACAAGCCCCTCAGCTAGCCGACTGACTCGGCTTACTTTTGGTTTCTCAAAGTGCCCAAATTTGTTGGATAGAATTTCTCTCACTAATTCTGGATCCCTGATTGTAACTCTTGGGAAGGGCCCAAACCAAGTAAAAGACTGTTTACCTGTATTTTGTAAAAGTAAAATCAATATTCATCCAATATGTTAAAGAACATCATTTTTCGAAAACTAAGCAGAGGCTAGGATAAAGAACAACAATGTTTGATTATGCTAAATGATATTATATCCGTTGGTGATGAAGATTTATTTTTAACATTGCTTTTGTGTATTGCTTTTTCATTGACTTAAATAAAGAGATTACAAGGAATTTATAGACAGAAATTGTGCTAAACTAGAAGTGAACTACACTAATAAATATGCCTAAACTACAGTTAACATCTCCGGTTAAATTTGAATTGAGCACTAGAAGAGGAATATAAATCAGTATTCAGTTAGGCGCACCAGTGAGCTGGTAGCTAGGTAAGTGGTATTTCCAGATTTTATTCTCTCAATTGTGTATTTGAATGGATGTGACCCTTGTGTATCCAGTACAATTTGAAGACTAATTGATAAATTTGAATTTTAGGAGGACCACAAAGAAAAATAGAATAAAAAAATTAGCAGGGATTGGATAAGCACCAAATTTGGTGGTATAATTCACCTACGAAGACTAAGAGAAAATAAGATTTCTCAGTTCGCACCAAATTCTTTCATGCTGCGATGAAGAAGGGGCGCAACGCGAGGGATAATATCGTGCGTAAGTGGCATGGGCTTGGCTTGCGCTTCTTTGCTGAGCCGGGCGTTCTCCTTCAAATCACCAGCAAGGAACCGGTACACAGTACCACGCAGCCCTTGCTCCCTGAGCGCCCGGTCCAGGCGCCTAGGCCTAAGCCACGCCCGTTCAAGAGCTTGAGCGGCTCCCCATAGGAGAAGCAAGGAAAAAGCGCCTATGAACAAACTCCACAGCCACAGGTTGGATCCAAATTGTGAAAATGTTTGTTGCATCTTGGTAGTAGTATTAGAGAGGGAGAGGGATTATAGAGTGATTGGAATTAATTTGGGGAGGATCGAAGTGAGGGAATAAAAAGGGAGAATAATAGATAGGGAAGAAACCAAGCCGGTGTCAAAAAGATAGTCAAAATTTAATGCGGGAAGTAGCTCACAGTCGAAGTGGCGAGTGGCTGGCGACAGAGATCCGTCCAAAAAAAAAAGAGGGTCCGCGTTAAAACTTGACTTTTTTCCTTGTGTGAAATTAAAAAAAAAAATGTATCTATGTCCATATTCCGAAATTTTTTTTTTTTTAGCAATCTGAAAATTCCGAATTAATTAAATAACATTCGGACCTTCAATTTGAAATAATTGACACTTTTGCGGACTGAATCTGCACACCAACCATGCTGAGTGCGCGGATCGAGCGTGCGTAATGAAGGGACAGATCTGTGGGTTCACAGATTGAGAGCGCACATCCAGTTTCTGGTGCTATATTAAGCATTTATTTGCATGTTTTCATTCCACAATCAACCAAACATGGGTCCCATACCAATTATTTTCATTCTAGTTTTTGTACTAAAAGAATATTAACCCAAACATCTCTAGTTGTACTCTACATCAATAATTTACTTTTGTTAAATATGTATTTTGGTCATTTTTTATTTCAATATATTTAGTTGATATGAGAAATATAAAATAAATTTTAAAAAGTTTTAGTATCTTTTTTATTGAATCATGATATATAGCTTGTACCATTATTTTTTAGAATGATATACGTACAGTTTGAATTATGAAATATAAAAATAAATTTTACTAGACTTTTTAGCATGAATTTAGTTTGTACCATTCTTTTCTTTTAAACTCAACAAATAAAATGTTATACATACCACCTAATGTGTAATCTATAAAAGAGAGAGAAACAAAACTACACGAGATGCAATAAGAAATGAAGTATTTAATGTTACAAATTCGACTAAAGCCACCAAAGAGAGAACTTGTTTTTGTCTATCCTTTTTTATTACAAGAAATGATTGCTTAAATTTTTATTGCTATATAAATTTCTCAAATTTAAAAATGAAACATTTTACTAGAGTACTAATCAGTGATTTTTAATATAAAGACAGTTCATCTTAAAAAGATACCAAAAAAGATATAATATCCAGAGATAATTAAAGGACATATTTGTCCGTACAAGTAAAAAATATGAATTTGTTGTGTTAATAAAAAATATTATTATGTTAACATCACCACTGAAAATTTTACTTTTTCCTAACCACAGTGTGGACGGGCAACGCTGCGCTGCGCTAGCTGCATGAAGTAAAAAGTAATATTAATTATAACTGTGTGCAACACATAAAACCAGACATATTTGTGCAACAAATCGAATGCGTATAAAATCAAGTCGATAGGCGCTCTTCTTATTCCACCAGAAATCCAGAAATGTAGACATTATTGATTAATTGCACATGTCTGTATCAACAAAACTTGGGAGTAGGTCCATCCGAGAAAAATCAATCCTTCATACACAAAAAAAAAGGGACAAATTTGGGTCCGATGTCCATTCATCGGACTCAAATTTGGATTCGATGGGTAGAATAACCGTCCAATCTGCTTTAGAATCCGTGTGCACGGATATCAAAACGATCTTGCACGGTTATTAAAGCAAATTGCACATATCTTATAGCTAATTGGATGACTTTGGAGCCCATCGAACTCAGTTTGGGTCCGATGTACATCGGACCCAAGCTGCTCTCCAAAAAAAACTGCAAATCCATGCGAATATTCTGTATCTAGAACTAGAAAATATTTTCCACGAACTAGTCGTACGTGCATTGGATTCAGCGCAACTTTGTTTGAATTCTTATCTTTCAGTTAACCTTAAGAAAATAGTGCAATCGCTCAATTGAGACAAATTAATATATACCATTGACTTTTTTTGGAAATGAAACATTCACCGTGATGAAAATGTGGACAGGCAGCGCGGCGCCCGAATTTTTTATTAATAAGAATATAAATAAAAAAATATCGGTTTTGGAGAAGATTTTGGATAAATTTTGAAAATTGGAAAAATCGAGATTTTTGACAACGTCCTCTAGACGTGATTCTTGACGACGGCCAGATTAGCGAAATATAATTAGCACTAAGTAACACGTTAAAAAGAAAACACTGTAGTTGGCCGTTATTGTTCATAACGGCGAGCTACAGTGTTATTTTTTTATTTTTTTTAGTTCAGTTCAGTTTAATTCCAGAAAAAATCACTGTAGCTGGCCGTTATCGTTAATAACAGCCAGCTACAGTGTTTTTTTTTAACACGCTACTTAGCACTAATTATGTTTCACTAATCTGACCGCTGTCAAAAATCACGTCCGGAGGACATTGTAAAAAATTATGGTTTTCTCAGTTTTCAAAATCTACCTAGAACGTTCGCCAAAACCAATATTTTTTATTTATATTTTTATTAATACAAAATTCGGCGGCGATGCATGAAGTTACCTAGCTAGGGGCTTCTATTTTTTGATCTAAGTGTGTATTAAATATCTTAACATATAATATATAGTTATACATATAGGACCAACTTAATTAATGGAAAACACCATAAACCTAGACCGCATGCACTATATATATTTGAGATAAATAAATAATATAATTAATTAATTAGTAGGAGTTTTGATGAAACTTCTTTTTGGGACTTGTGTACCATGACATTTAAGAAGATTGATGAATATCCAAATCATACTGAATCCGAGTTCGAGTCTTGATCCGTACTATAGATCCATATATCTAGTGTAAAGTTTAAAAAATTAATGTGAACCATTAAATATGATTTACATATGAATAATATTTTTAAGGTCTTAATTAATTTACTGGATTCACGAGAAATTGTGCCAATAAAATGGATTAATTTACATAGCAACTTGTCGTCCAATTTTTGGAATATGAAATGGATTATCGTCACTCCTACTAATTATTGAACAAATTAACAAAAATGCCAAAATCATTCCTTCTTCTATTTTGTTGGACCGAAATTTCAGCAACATGTCACCATGATTGTGATCCTCGTGTAACACTTATTAGATCAGTAGTTAATTATCGACCATCTAAACATATCATTAACTGAAAGAAATTGATTGAAATTTCATTGCCTTAATTTTCATGGCAAAAACAAATAGGTGGAATTTCACGTATACCTCTCCAAAACATCAAAATTACTAACTTTCCTCCTCTAAACTTCAAAAACTTATTTAAAAAATAAACAACTCTAAAACATCAAAAACCCCACAAATTAAAAAAAACTTATGCTTGTCAGCCTCTGACAAGATTTATAAAAAAAAAATTAAAAAATTCACAAATTTAACAATTTTATTGTCTTTTATATTAAAACTCATTTTAAATTTATAGAATACCCATTTTACTTTTTATTAAAGTCATAAAAAAATTGTAACATTTTCAAGAAAGTTGTTGGTCTTATAATATACCCATTATATTCTTTACACTTTGTATAATATCTTTTAATTTGTTCTCTCGAAAACTGGCTATCCATTATACCCTTTACTATTTCTAAAAGACCCATTTTTTTTAAACAAACTACAATTTTCTTATGCTTCTAATAAAGGATAAAATAGATATTTTATAAATTTAAAATGAGTTTCAATTTACAATAAAATGGATAAATTTATGACTTTTTGAAGTTTAGAGGAAAATATATACATAATTCAAAGTTTTTGAGGGGTATACATGAAATTACGCCCCCCACGACCCCCCCCCCCCCTCCAAAAAAAAAAAAATAATCAGCTACTTTTTAGTTCATCAATGAAGGTTTTCATCTCGTCGGCGAGCTTCGACCATTCTTCGAACTTTGGGTTGAGATAGAAGGCATGTATCGAGTCGGGATATAGCACCAGTCGTACATTGTGCTGCATTCCGTTCAACCACTCATAGTATTTCAGCTGCCAGTCTCTGAGTATGTCGTACCCCGCAGCTGCCACCAACACCGGTGGGAACCGCTCCTCTAATTTGGTCGTCATCTCGAATGGGTGAGCGCACTCATGGTTTCGATTTGCCCCTTCAGGCAGGAACACTTTCCAGTACCAGTCTATTCTCTCAGTGTCGAGAACAGGGAGGTTTTGGTTCTGAATATCTCCGTCGGTTCTTTCTTCGCCACCGAACATCGGCGTGATTGGTATTGCTCCTTTGATGTTGATCTAATTGATATGAAATGAGTGAAAGAAAATATTGAATTCACAACAGGTGCTCAGTTTGAAGTATAAAGAGGAAATTTAACAGCCTTCCCATCTAAATTTTTCTAGCTGGTACATAAATATGATTGGTATACTAGATTGATGATATTTTATTTGAGATGTATATCTATTTCGTACTTTCTATATATAAATGGAATTTTAATTTTGTTATTTCCAATTTTTTGTAATTATTTATTAAAAAGCCAGAGAGAGAGAGAGAAAGAACAGTTTATTAAGGAGTTTGACCCCGCTAGTCTCTTTCCTCGTATTATAATTTTATCCTTTAGCAACCTAATTTGTAGATTAAAAAAGATACCTTCTCCCAACTTTCAACGGTAGCAGCCCACCGGCGTGCCACGTGATGGACAATATTTCCTCCGGCAGTATCCCCAGCAAGGAAACAACTCCCCAAATCAACATCTATACCCGATAATATATCAACGGAACTGAGACCGCCCGAATCCAAGAACCTCAACACATCAACACCGTCATCGTAAGGCGCGGGGCACCTGTGCTCTGGGGAACGCCTGTAGTTAACCGATGCAATCACTGCATGCAATCGAGAACACATCCTGCGGCCCCAATTGTCATACATACCCAAATGGGGTGCTGCAAAGGCGAACCCACCACCATGGAAATAAATGACCAGAGGGAGCTTTTCTGCTACTTCTTCGTTCGTGGACGGCACAAATATTCGCACGAAGAGGTCTCGGGTTGAGTCGATAATTGCATCAGCGGAGCAAACTCCAGATTTGGGCTCAGGATCGGCAGGGACTAAAGTCTCAAAAAGGGTGAGAAGACGGTGGTTGACAGTGTTGTTGCTCCTAATTGCACGCCCTGTGAGGAAGTTGAAAAGGCCGATTTGGATTCGGAATTTCAGGGGTATGTAAGGTGCCATGAATTTTGCAGTGGTGGTAGAGATTGAAGAAGATAGAAAGTTTGAAGCTGATTGCT
Source organism: Carex arenaria (assembly GCA_964058825.1). Lineage (NCBI taxonomy): Eukaryota > Viridiplantae > Streptophyta > Magnoliopsida > Poales > Cyperaceae > Carex > Carex arenaria. The sequence goes on from CAXKVW010000160.1 coordinate 123,887, forward strand.
ATATAATTATGGATGTCATGAGTTATGAGATGAAAGACATTTATATATAAGGGGAATTTCACGTATACCCCTCGAAAACTTCAAACTTACGTATTTCCCCCTCTAACATTTGAAATTACATATTTCTCCCTCTAAATTTCAAAAACTCACAAATTTACCCATTTTATTGTCTTTTATATTAAAACTCATTCTAAATTTATAAAATATCAATTTTACACTTTATTAAAAATATATAAATCTCATCAGACTCGAACTATTTGAATCTGAAGGGTTCCTCTACCGTCCGATCCGTACGCATCGCATTAAGATTTGTGCACGTCGCTTCAATATTCGTGCTAATCTAACGCGCACAAATCTTAAAGCAATTTCAATTAGTGCGTATTGCATTAAGATTTGTGCATGTTGCTTCAATATGTGTGTTTTTGCATCAAGATTCATGCTGATGTTGTGTGCACAAATCTAAAAGCAGTTCGGACGGTAGAGGAACGGTTCATATTAAAATTTGAGTATGATAAGATTTATATGCTTTTAATAAATGATAAATTGGGTATTTTATAAATTTAGAATGAGTTTTAATATAAAAGACAATAAAATAGATAAATTTGTGAGTTTTTGAAGTTTGGAGGCGAAAATATGTAATTTCAAATTTTCGAGAGAGAAATACGTAATTTTGAAGCTTTTGAGGGGTATATGTGAAATTCCCCCTTACATATATACACAGTCCAAGAAAATATAAGCCTTGTTTGTGAAAAATAAAAATGACCTTTAAGATGAAAAACTTGTCCTTTTAGTTATGTCATAAACTTGACTTTGGAAATTTTACTATTTACTAACCACTTTAAATGCAACAAATAATTCCAGACATTTTTTAACGGAAGTTGGCTTTGAAAGTTTTGTCTTCAATAATCGCCATGTGATGAAAGAAGGTCACTACTACAAAAATGAGATCTTAACGCCTGATTCTAACGATCAAATATTTTTGGTCAAAACCGAAAGTACAAAAGTTCTGTGGTAAGTTTAGTAATTAATTCAGTCTTTATTCTATCAGTTCTACAGTAAAAAACCGATAGAAAAAGATTGTCCATTTTTTTTCTATCTGTTCAAAACAGTGAACCATTATAAGAAGTTCAATTTCTTCTATCGGTTTTCTCTTTAGAACTGATATAATAAGTGTCACATTTCTTCTATCGGTTTTAAACCTAGAACTAATAGAAGAAAATGACATTTTTCTATCGTTTTTTTATACTGTAGAACCAATCGAATAAGTTTGTTCCCTTCTAATACATGTTCTAACTTAAACTCAACTTTTAACAATTTTCAATAAATTCCCGCTCCTCACAAACACTCTCCCTCTTCGTTGCCTGGATCGTCTTTTCTCCCATATCTCGTGTCTTCTCTTCTCCATCTCGCGTCATCACTTTTCCAGATTTGGTTCTCTCAAACCCTAGACGCTTGTCCTAAATCTAATTCTCTCAAACCTTAGACTCTTCTCCCATATCGGATTCTCTCAAATTCTAGCCGTCAGTAAAGGCAAATTGATTTGAGGTTTATAAATTACAATGAAAATTTGTCTAATCAGTTTGTTCTTTTGAAATGGTGTGAGTTTGTTGCTTGTTGGCATAATAAAGGTAATTCTATATATGTTTTATAATTTGTTAGCCGACTTGAGCACTGGTTTTATAATTTACAAAAATTATATGTCTAATTACTTTTTTCTTTTGAAATAGTGTGGCATTGTTGCTTATTGACAAAATGAAGGTATTGTTGGTCCCAAAGGCACTTAGAGAGGGCTAAATATGTCACATCTCGCAAAATATGTATATAAAATTAATAATTGAAAATAATATATGAAATGTCTAGATGTGTTTTTCGGTGAAATAGGTTACAAATTAAGTGAAATATAATTTCACTGAACAAATTAGCAGGATAATTAAGTTACTTTGGACTGACTTACTATCAAATTTTTACTTAAATATTGTGTTGGATTTATTAATTGGTACACCCATTATGGGAAACACGAATTCAATAAGTGACCCGTTATGAAAGGGTGCAGACCCTTCATGAAAATGTACATTAATATTATATAAGCCATATCCTTATCTCTCTTCAACATCTGTCTGAAAAACGAATGAATAGTGACAGCCAAAATTAGAGAGAAAAGATAGAGAGCACCAAGAAGTACTCTGTTAAGAAAATAAGATTTTAGGCTGTGGAAAACGCAAGGCTTTCGATTTCGGCTTGTGATTCCTTGCAGAACCAGTAATACTGCTACGCTCGTAAGATCTGCTTCCGCACGAAGATTAACGGAGTAATTTGTAAGTTCTATCCGTTAATTAACATTGGTATCAGAGCTTTTATAGTATGTATTCTGGTTTTAATAAACGACACGAATTGTTCTGAAAATTAATTTCATGTTTCAGAAAAAACGCATAATTTTGAAATAATAAAATTATTTTTTCGAATTTTTTTTCTGTATCATGGTTAATTTTTCAGATTTAATTTACAAATTTTTTTGTAAATTTGATCAATATAAAAACGAATTTTATATGTTTTTCATTGTTTTGGAGATTTTTTAAATGTATCTTTTGGAGATGTATTACAAAACAGTGATCCTGTAAAGTGGGAATGGGAGATGCAAAGCAAAACAATGCATCTTTAGTTTATTTCGGATCTTATACAATTGGGTTAGACAATATTTTGGTCCAAACGAATTACAACCGTCCAAAGATCCATTTTTTCCCAATAATTCTTGGTAATGGACCATTGATATTTGGTATTTGGTATGGACCATTTTTATACTTCCGGATTGTATGGAATCCAATTTTAATTCAAACAGCGGTAATGGACGGGTCCATTACTGTTGGAATTGGAGAGGTCAATACACCGGTTCAAGGCTAAATGAACTTGGTCCATTCTTACTTGTGAACCACGCAAAATTGAATTTTTTTTTTTTTGTTGGTGCTGGGCCTTGAACCCATGCATCTTGGGTAAGAGGGCAACACTCTAACCACTACACCATGCACACTAACTTTCATTTTACTATGGTAAATCTATATATATACATGCAATAAAAACAGTGTTTTCTTTTTGGAAATAGATATGCTACAATATTTTTTGTTATTAATGATACAATATTTTTTTGGGTACGATTTATTACAGATTTTTTTTGTACGAACCTGTTATTGTACAGATTTTTTTTTCTGTTTTACAATTATTCGTTAAAATATATATATATATATATATATATATATATATATATATATATTATTTGTATAATTTTAGTGGGAGTTTTGCACATCGAAATAATTAATGATAATAAAATTTATAGATTAAAAGATGATTGTGAAACTTAGTGATATTTCGATTTTAATATATATATATTATTATTATTAAATTGTTTCACAGTTATTGTAAAACTGAAAAGAAGTGTTATGCTTAGTATTAAATAATTTGTATTAAATCACCAGAAATGTGATATGTCCTAACTTAGTTTAATTGTAATTTCTTAGTGAAATGGCATCTGCATCTAAGAATATTGTGGCAGAACTCAACAAGAGTGAAAAACTGAATGGCGATAATTATGAAATTTGGGCCATGAAAATTCAGTATGTTCTGGAAGAACAAGAGGTTCTTACGGTTCTGGATCATATTCTAACCGAACCAGAAAAAGGTACAACTGAAAAACATACTAGTGACAAAGCTGCATATGATTCCTGGAAAAAGAAGAACTCCATTGCTCGCATTACATTACTGAGCAGTATGGAAAATGATGTCATGCGTGAGTTTAGGCAATATGACATTGCCAAAGAGATGTGGCTTGCTTTGAAGCAAAAGTTCAGTGGAACTTTTGTTACAAAATTGAGACAACTCACCATCAAGTTTGACACTTACAAGAAGCGTCCTAATCATAGCATGCGGCAACATCTCAGGGAGATGTCAAATATGATTAGCGAATTGAATGATGCTGGACATGTTTTGACTGATGAGCAACAACTTCAAGGAGTGATTCGTTCACTTCCTCATACATGGGAACACATGAAGGTGAATCTGACCCACAATGAGAGTATTATAACTTTCAACGATGCAGCAAGGCATCTGGAACTTGAGGAAGATCGTATTGAGGCATCAAAGCCTCAAGAAACTGAATTTGCTGTGCATTTGGCTGGTTCAAGCTCTCATGGAGGGCAAGGCCAGAAGCGTAAGTCAAATTATGGTTAAAAGGGTAAACAAGAGAAAAGGCATAAGAGGCAGGATCGTGGCAAGGGAAAGGCTTCTCAGACCAGTTCTAAGAAACATAATAAGGCCAAGATCAAGTGTTTCAATTGTGGCAAGAAGGGTCACTATGCTCGTGAATGCAAAGAGTCCCGCAAGGTACAAATTACAGAAAAACTTTCATATTTTTCATATGTTTTCAGTTCTGTTTTTATTGCTGATTCTCATCCTTTGTGGACTGTAGACTCAGGGGCAACAGACCATGTAGCCAAAGACCGTGACTTGTTTGTGGATTTTTGTCGAATTCCGCAAGGTTCAAAATGACTTTATGTAGGAAACAACTCTCGTGTACCAGTCAAGGGTATAGGTACATGCAAGTTGGATATGCGTGGTGGTCGAACCCTCCTCTTATATGTTGTTCTCTTTGCACCTGACATTCGACTAAATCTTGTATCTGTAGTAGTTCTTCTTAGATTTGGATTTACTTTGAACATGTGTGGTAGTAGTATTAAGTTGTATCTGAATGATGTGTGTTATGGTTATGGATATGTATCGAATAGTTTTATTATTCTGGATGTTATTAATATAATGACTTCTTCTAATACTCATTTTTCTTTAATTACATCATATTCTAATGAAAATGTTGATGTGAATGTATGGCATATGAGATTAGGCCATATTGGACAGCAACGAATGGATAGATTAGCCAAGGAAGGCATGTTAGGCCAAATTGAAAGGGTTAGTCTACCAACATGTGAAAATTGTTTAAAAGGAAAAATGACAAGAAAACCATTTGGAACAGGAACCAGATCTGAATTTTCGTTGCAATTAATTAATTCAGACATTTGTGGACTAATGAATGTGAGGGCACGACATGGGGGTAGATACTTTATCACCTTCATTGACGATTATACGCGATATAGTTATATCTATTTGATTTCTCATAAATCTGATGCTCTTGCATGTTTCAAGAAATATATAACTTTATGTGAAAATCAATTAGACAGAAAGGTTAAGGCCTTAAGAACAGATCGCGGTCGCGAATATTTGTCTGATGAGTTCAAACAAATGTGCGAACAAAAAGGAATACTAAGGCAACTAACCATACCATATACTCCACAACAAAATGGAGTGGCTGAAAGGAGAAATCAGACTCTTTTGGAAGTGGTTAGGTCGATGATGGCTCAAGCAAATCTACCAATCAATTTTTGAGGTGATGCATTATTAACTGCTGCCTATATTCTAAATCGAGTACCCTCTAAATCTGTTTCTTCAACTCCTTACGAACTTTGGAATAACATAAAATCAGATCTTAGTAATCTGAGACCTTGAGGATGTGCTGCATTTGTTCATGATTCGTCTCATCAACATGGTAAATTAGGTTCACGAGGTAAAAAGAGTATATTTATACGATACTCTGAACATTCTAAAGGTTATGTGTTCATTGGTGAACAATTGAGTGGGAGTGTAACAGAATTTGAGTCCCGAGATGTTATTTTTTTAGAAAATGAATTTCCAAGAAAGGATGAGATAGGTCAGGAATTTTCTCTATACGAAGTAGAGAAGCAAGATGATTTGATTGTTGCAAATCGTTTGGTGCATATTCCTGAACCTCCAACAGTATCTCATCCAAGTGGGAGCAAGTCAGTCGATGATGCTGAGCCAAGTTCAGCACAATCACAAATTAGGCATAGCAATAATGCTAGGATTACTAAATGTCATTTTTCAATCGAAAATGAATCTTACATGATTGTCATGCAAGATGAAGAAGAGCCAAGAAATATTCGAGAGGCTCTCACTTACCCTGCTAAAGAGAAATAGATAAAAGCAATGGAAGACGAAATGGAGTCAATGAGATCAAATAATGTTTGGGAATTGGTTGATCTCCCTGAAGGACGCAAGGCAATTGGGAATAAATGAGTTCTCAAGATTAAGCGTCTAGCTGACGGTTCAATTGAAAGATATAAGGCACGTCTTGTTGTTAAAGGGTGTACACAGCAAGGAGGGATAGACTATGAAGAAACTTTCTCTCCTGTTGTCAGATTTACTTCTATACGATTGATACTACCTATTGTTGCCAGTTTAGATCTAGAATTACATCAAATGGATGTTAAAACTGCGTTTCTAAATGGCAATCTGGAAGAAGAGATATATATGGAACAACCTGTCGGTTTTGTTGCCGAAGGTCAAGAGCATAAAGTGTGCAAACTGTTGAGATCTATTTCTGGTCTCAAACAATCTTCCAGACAATGGTACATTCGGTTTCATCAAGCAATTATATCATTTGATTTTGAAATGATTGATGAAGACCACTATGTGTATGTCAAGAGATCCAAAGAAAAATTTGTGATTCTATCGCTTTATGTGGATGACATACTGTTAGCTAGTAACAATAAAGAGTACGTCCAAATCATTAAAGAATGGTTATCTTCAAATTTTGATATGAAGGATATGGGTGAAGGTCTTAGTTTAAGAATGTGTCCGAAGACTCCAGATGAAAAAACACAAATGGAAAAAGTTCCTTACTCAAGTGCTGTTAGCAGCCTCATGTATGCTATGATGTGTACTAGGCCGGATATCAGTTTTGCTGTTGAGATGGTGAGTAGATATCAAGCTAATCCAGGATAGTCCCATTGGAAAGCAATAAAAAGAATACTTAGATATCTGAAAGGTACTGCAAATTATTCATTGTGTTTTCAAAGAAAAAATCTGCAACTCATGGGTTACGCAGATGCTGATTGGGTAGGAGATTTAGATGAAAGAAAATCTACTCAGGCTATGTTTTCTTACTTAGTAATGGAGCTATCTCTTGGAGTAGTAAGAAACAGAGTTGCATATCCTTATCCACAATGGAAGCTGAATTTGTAGCGTTTTCAGCAGCAGTACAAGAAGCAGTTTGGCTTAAAAGATTTTTGAATCCCTTGGGTTTCAGTGAGAATGAAACTAACTCAGTGTTGGTATACAGCGATAGTCAAGCAGCAATCGCTTATATAAAAGATCCCAAGTATCACTCAAAGACCAAACACATTAATACTAAGTATAACTTCGTTAGAGACATGGTGGCGAGAAAACAAGTTTGCATGCAGTACATATCTACACACAAAATGGTGGTAGATCCTTTTATAAAGGCAATACCTAGAGATGTATTTATTGGCCATATTAAGTCTCTAGGGTTACGTAGATTCTAATTATATTTTTGATTGAACAATATATTATGTATATTTGTTTTTGTGGGATAAATGCTATAAATGCTATTTTCTTATTTATTTATGTGATAATTGTTACAAATTATTTAATACCAATATATTTAGCATAACACATGAGATATAAAATAAAAAGGTATGTCAGACAGTTGATTGGCCTTCTCACACAGGCAATCGCTTCTATGTCTTAGTAGAACATAGAAATGAGATTGATTTTAAGCTAAATATGATACAAAATGTGCGAGCAAGTGCTTAAAAATATATATATTGCCTTGATAGAGAATCAAGATGAGGTCATATGATACTATTATGACCGAAGGTGAAATATCCACTATTTACCTTAACTGTCTTATGCCAAGTGAGAGTCTTGTTATTAGATTTATATGATAAGTAGAGTTGTGGACTCAAGTTAGATATTATGTATATCTGAACTATCACTTGTACGATATTGAATTTTAAATTAGACATATGCTCCATAAGAAATGGAGAATAATACCGTAACATATGTTTCATACCATATGTGCAATTGACCAACATGGTAACAGAAGATATGATCTCTTCTTCTTTGTTGTGTGAGACCTGCGAGATCAAAAGGATCTCAAAGTACTTTTTAATTTTTTACTAAATACTTGAAGTTTCTTTTCAATTAGTTATTTTGGAATGTTGTTAATGGTCATGTATGATGAGATATAATGTAACATATCTGGATAACAATTGATTTGGAATGAAGAGATTCTAGATAAAAGAAAAAGATCATTTTAGTATTACATTAAGATATATTCACTGGTGCACCAATTATGTTTATGTAACATAATTGTGAATATATAAGTATGGTTATATCAATACATAAAAGAGATCCTATAATACTTAAAAATGTAGCTTGATGATCTGGGGTATTGTATATTTACTCTACTTAGATGTTGTTATACATACCTAACAGTTGGATAACAACATATGCTCTCAAATTAAAATATGCTAGTCACGGCCTATTTCCTTGTATGAATTTTAACAGAGATAAGAGATTACGTTCTCTTAGTTTATAGCAGGTATCCCATTTTGTGCGAGTGGGAGATGTTGGATTTATTAATTGGTACACCCATTATGGAAAACCCGAATCCAATAAGTGACCCGTTATGAAAGGGTGCAGACCCTTCATGAAAAGGTGCATTAATATTATATAAGCCCTATCCTTATGTCTCTTCAACATCTGTCTGAAAAACGAATGAATAGTGACAGCCAAAATTAGAGAGAAAAGATAGAGAGCACCAAGAAGTACTCTGTTAAGAAAAAAATGTTTTAGGCTGTGGAAAACGCAAGGCTTCCGGGTTCGGCTTGTGATTCCTTGCAGAACCAGTGATACTGCTACGCTCGTAAGATCCTCTTCCGCACGAAGATTAACGGAGTAATTTGTAAGTTCTATCCGTTAATTAACATATTGGGTATACAAAATGCTATTAACTCGAAATTACCAAAATAGTTAGAAGTGAATATTTAGAATAGAAAATGAAATTTATATGAGATAAATATATAACATTAATAATATATATTCTTGTAATTACTTTGGACTAATTTGTATATCTTGAAAAGTTGAAGGTTAGATTGCAAAATAGAATTAGATTTATAAATGAGCTACTGGGACCCACATCTATTTCTCATCCTTTATCCTTCTCTTTTTCTTCTAAAATCCACCGTGTACCACTCTCTCTTCCTAGAAGGTTCTTTTTATTTTTATTTTATCCTCTTCCGTAATTCTCTCTCTTTTGCAAAGAAGCAGAGTGATTCTTGTTGGTTTGGTGCTATTAAAACTTCGGCTGTGGTACTCTCTCTTCCAAAGATCCTTGTAGTATATATTGGTAATCTCCTTTTTCTTTTATCTTGGCTGTGATCTCTCTTCTCACATGGTAATAATTTGAGAACTTGTAAAATGATATATATATATATAGCAATCAAATCATGTTGTAGGCATATGAATTGAATTACCACAGTTCCCTCTTCTTTGATTTAATATTTCAATCTGATATGGATCCCATAGCCCTTTTTATTGAGTTTGCTTATTTTTGTCGTGGATTAGAAGGGTTGAATATCCTTCTCCTTGACAGCACCACTTGTACCGAATTGTACCGATGCCATTAATTAGTATAGGTACTTTTGTTAATTAAATACTGATTGTGAATAACTCAAAACTTCAAATAGTGTAAACTGTTTTGTTATAATGGAAGAGCTTGGAGAATGTCAAAGCTAACTATGAGTCTAGTCTTTCCTACATGTTATTCTTTCTATTTGGTGGGGTCACCATGCACCACTATTATGGACATGATGATTAGAACTACATTGCATTACTTTCATTTTTTAGATGAAGACAGATCACTATGGTATATATCTTGCTTTTGTCCCTTTCTGGCAAGATTATTCAATTCACTGAAGAATATACAATTGGTTGATTAAATAAATAATCAATTGCATTGTTTTTGTTAATTTCAGCTAATCCCAGCTTCTGGATTCCCTCCCACTACCAAATGTAAGTGATGAATTTAGTTCTTGTCTTACCTAAGCTAATGAAATTAATACATGTATATTTCTGACATGTACTGTTATAATATTTAGTTATATCCTTTGTTCTTTCTCGAATTTAGATTAAGTGGATTTTGGGGGTATGTACTGAAAGTACTTTCAGTAACAGTCGTAAATAAATGACCGTCCTTTAAAGTACTTTCAGTAATGGTCGTTAATAAACGACCGTCCTTGAAAGTCCTATTTAGTATCGGTTATTTATATGACCGACCTTGATTGTTGATTCTGTAACGGCTCTTTAACCGTTACTAATTATTAGTATTATTAGTATTGTCTGGATCAGTATCGCCCCTTAGTCCGTCCCTGATATGCATTTTTGACTGTCCCTGATACCTGTTTTTCCATTAGTGCATGAATTTTTTCAATCAACCGATTTTAAATGATCCAGCCATTTAATCGTAATATAGATGACGATCAAATGATCTAGCTGGCATGACATAGTTTCTTGCAGTGAAAGAGTGCATTTCTAGTTGTAAGGCTTGTATTATATTGTATTAGTGGATTATTTAATTGTAATCATTTATCTAAACAAAAATTGTTGACAAATTATTTTTTTTTATCAATTTTGTACTAATTTTTTTAGTATAAAAAGAGCTTCTGACAAAAAAATTTGAATTTCCGATCCGATTTGGCCGATTCCGACTGATCCACCCGATTCAGATCCCATGGTCAAAAGACCGATTCTGATTCCGATTCCGATTGTGATTTTTTCTTCTATGGAAATATTCGTGTTTTTTTAATTCTCTTGCTTAAAAAAAAACACAATTTGGAAGGAATTGATTGCATAGTTTTTATTATTATTAGTAATGCGATTGCATACGTGTGAAGTGAATGAGTTTTGATACTAAAATTGTAAAAATATAAGAAACTAATTATTATATTAGTATTATTCGTTATTGAACTGCTATCGTTTCGTTATCTTATAACTTTAACCGATAAAGTAGAATATATAAGGTCAATTTTAATCAGTAAGAATGAAAATTAATGCGCAGAAACTTCCTATGGAGGGGCAATGGGTCTTGTAAGGGCATAAACTGTTTAGTGAACTGGGAAGCTGTTTGTTCCCTCAAAAAAAACGGAGGTATGGGAGTTATCTCGCTTGACAGTCAAAACCAGGCATTGCTGGTGAAATGGTTGTGGCGACTACACTCGGAGACTGACGACCTATGGGCGACCACGATGCGACAGCTATATGACATCTCTGAGGCCGTACAATTGCGGGATCCACAACACCGGTCTTTCTTCCTAAAGGAATTGGCAGAACTGATACCGCTATTCTCATGCTCAACAGAGACGATTACATCTTCACAAGGAATCAAATGGAAATGGACTTCTACGGGGTTGTTCACATGCTCCTCGGCGTATCATATCTTACAAGAAAGTGGAATCAACTCCATTTATCATAGAGTCTTATGGAAGCTACGGGTGCCTATGAAGGTGCGAATCTTCATATGGTTAATGATAGCGGACGCAATTCTAACACAGGAAACTCTAACAAACAGGGGTTGTGCGGTAGCACAGGGCTGTGTCCTATGCAACAGTGCTGCCATTGAGACCCGCGATCACCTATTTTGGAATTGTGCATATACTACAAGGTTTTGGAGAGGTTTGAGATCTCAACTTAATCTTTCAGCTATGAGTGGTACCAACCATATTGAAGTTTGGTGGAAGGGCCGCCAGCACATTTCGAGGCCTGCAAAACAACGGTGGGACACGGCATGGGCGGCTGGCTCATGGGCAATATGGAAAGAGAGGAATAGTAGAATATTCTCACAAAAAAGGAGGACAGAGCATATCCTGATTAATGTGACGGCCGTAGATGTACATAACTGGGCGCGGTTTTTATGAGTTGACTATTGAACTTAGTATTAGTATTTTTTTTAATTTCAATTTTATTTTATTGTTCTTTCAATTTTACTAGAGCGTTAGATCTTGCGGGCGGTGTGATTTATACACTTCCTTGTAATTAGCAGTTTTTTACATGACATTAGGAACTGGGGTTGCATGCCACTTGGCATTAACCTTGGCACTGTAATTATTTTCTTAAAATCAATATATTTCTTAGTGGTTCTCTACTAACAATAAAAAAAAGAATGAAAATTAAATTAGATTAAATTTTAATGGATATATATAGATACGAAAATATTTCCATTCTACAGACACCTTTAGTCTGGAGTTAAAATTTTGGTCAACAATTATTTGGACTTTTGAGCGTCAAAGTACTCGGCAGTACAGATACGCAGGGATAACAATTGTATAACATGTTATACCGTGACAATACAGAAAGGATGAAAAGTATGACCCACTTACCATAAGCCAAATGACAAGGGATTACCGAGGTACGAACATAGGTTGCATCATTTACGTAATAAAAGACCACATAAGATCCAAACACAACTGGAAAATAATATATTCACAACTTTTCTCGGAATTTTTTTTTCTTACCGCCCAGAAAATCGAAATAAAATAAATATCATCTGGATTGGAGTTATAGCAAAAATAACACTCTAACATGCCGAATCCGCCACCCAGAATAGTAGCTACACAGACTGGGGAGGCACACCAAAGAGTGTGCAGATTGAACTTGCTAACCTTGGTTCGCAGTCTGAGTTTGTGCATCTGTGGCTTCACAGACTGAGCTTGCGCACCCGCTGGCTTGCAGACTAACCTTGTGCACCCATTTTATTTAATTATAATTGGGTGCGCAAACTTCTGACGGCTTTCTTCGATTGGTGCGCTTTCTTCGATTGGGTCCCACGCAATTGACTAAATCATGACCAACTATGTATCATAATTTACTGGTTTTCTAACTTCTGACTGCTGACTTTCGTTGCCTTTAATTTTTCAAACTTTTAACCACATTCTTTGGAATGTTCTTCGGCCATCTCCTCCATTTCTTTATCTATTTTTTATTTTATTTTTTATTTTGTAATTTATTTTTCTTAATTTTCTTAATTAGTATTTGTATCTTAAAAGTTCATAAGACTTGATTATCCGACTTATTCGTTTTGTATCCACATTTATAGATTATTTGCTCCGTATCTGTCTCTGTTTAAGATAGATTAATTTAATTTGCATTTTGATATTATTTTATTATTCATATACGTATTAGTATTCATATTCATTTATTGAAAGGTGGATACAAATTTAATATTAATATTATTCACAGGAGATTTTTTCTATTGAAGTTTCAAAATGTGACCTATATCTCAGAATTTTTTTATAACAGTGATTAAAAATAGAGAAAAAATTTATTTTCTCCTAACTACTTCCGGCCTCCGGATATCATCGACGTATTTTTTACCTAGACCCGTCTTTTTTATTTTGTCCTTCCGAATAGTTTTTCTTTTCAGCAAATCTCTTTCTTGTCTTTTTCATCGTTAATTTTTTTTAATAAAAACATAATATTTCATCAATTGGTTCCCGTGTAGAATGATTTTTTTTGTAGATTCGTAATAAGGTGCAAGAAATTGTATGAATTTATATACCGAAGTAAAAGGTAGGATAAGACTTTCTTTAATAATATAAAATTTGGATCAAAGGGATTTAAACATCAGGCAAAACTTCATTATTTGCTACTACAGAAAGAGTCGTCCTACAGTGCATATCATACACAGATTTGTAACATTTGGTAAATTTTTACATTATTTTTGAAATTATTGTGAACTTGTTTACAATATTAAAAATATTGAAGGTTTAAATTGTAAAATGGACAAAAAAAATGAAATGATGCAATGGCACCATCGCCACGCGGCCGCTGCATGGTAAGGGTATAAACCCTACCGATTTTGACCATTTGAATCCCGTAAATATGGGAGAGGAGGGTGTCCGATGTCCATCGGACCAGAGTCTGTTTGATGGGTGGTTTCTACCGTTTGATTCACTTCAAAATCTATGCGTATCACTTTAATATCCATGCTATTTGCTTTAATATCTGTGCGCACAGATCTTGAAGTGGATTGGACGGTATAAACTATCCATCGAACAGATTCTGGTCCGATGGGCATCGGACACCCCCTCTCCCCGTAAATATATGTTCCTCGATCTCTCTCTTTCCTTTCTAAATTCATGAGAGGAAAAAAAATGGAAACCGAAGAAGAAAACAAAAAGAGACAAAAATATAAAAGAAATTTTTTGTTAATATTGATTATTGTTTGATCGTATGTTCGATTTGAAATTCTGACTAGGTCGCATTGATTTTGAACAGCCGTTGCGTCTCGAATTAGATTTCTAAACTGATCACTATCAAATAATTGGACTTTCTCTATAATCTATGTTTTCGATTTGTTTTGGTTGAATTGGATTTTGAGTTGGGTATTGGGTCATATGATGCATATTTAACAGGATAACAGATTTGAGGTTCGAATTTAATGTGTGAAATGATATGATTGTGTGTTATGAGAATTTGTAAAATAATATGATTCTGTGAAATGTTTTAATATAATTCAGATTAGACTTGTTATTGGAGTTGAACTCAATTAATTGGACTGGACTCGAATCTAGACTTTCGACTGGAATTGAATTGAAAAAAAATAATAATTAATGAAATGATAAAATAATTAATCAAAAGTTATCATTGAATTTAAATGAGTACTTTTATAAATTAATACAGATTAGGGGAATGATTATAATTGTAATCTAATTATGTAAATGAAGATTTTTCTGAAATCATTGAGTATTTTTATGACCCAAATGAAAAATATGTATATTTATTACAATAACAGCTAACTTTGAAAAAGAGTTAAATAGTGCATTTTGATAGGGCGCGTGAATTATAAGAATAATAAAAATAGATATAAAGAGGCTAAGAATAATTGTTCAGAGAAATTTGAAAATAATGATTGAAAATTTTTGTACTTGTAAAATATGACCAATATAGAATGATAATAATTGTTGTCCTGATAAGTTCTCTTCTTATCCAATTTATACGAGGTTGTAGTCTCGTTTTCTATATATGAGAAGTGTTTTCTAGAATGATATAATTTTTATCGTGATTTTCCTAAGTACTGCTTATTGTTATGTTGACATTGGCATCTATTAATACTGAAATATTCTTTCCATCTGACATGTAATAGAGTAATAAAGCAATTTATATTGTATTCGATACTTTTGAAAAACCGATAAAAATGTACGTATTAATGTAATATATGGTATTGATTAAGTATTGGATTAATTAATATTCAATTGTATGTGTAATATGATAGAATGAGTTATATTCCGCTACTATAATTGTGATAAAATGTATATGTGGATTGCTTATTTTTCTTGAAGTGCAGAGATTTTGACAAAACTGATTGGCCATCAGTTTTGATTACTAATTTATAAATTGAAAGGCATATCATTTCTTCTTTGACTGATCACCAAAGAAGAGAGGAATAACCTTGATATTATGAGATAATAACTTTATTTTTGTTTATCTATAGTAATGAGATTAGAGTAGCGCAACGGAAGTATGATGACTATCATGACAATACTAGAATTTTTGGTTTTTCCATGCGCTTGTATTATTTTCAAAGAGAGGAAAGGTTGTTGAAAATAAAATTGTATTTTCTGACACACTTAATAATTTTCAATGGTATAGGTCCAAATAACTAGTAGTGCATGGAAATTCCTACTATCAGCGGATAGAAATGTCTCCTATCTGTCTTAGAAAATAATTTGACATGACTCATGACCCGTCAAACAGACTAAATAATATATTTTGTTGAAAGTTCATGGAAATACCTAGCCCCATGCCTTTGGAAATAAGTTTGAAGTAGAGAGACATAATACTTCCATGAGCTAGCTACCATTGAAAATGTTTTGTTTAATAAGTTTATATTATTTTAGAGTGAAGGTTCGTGGAAATACTGATGCACTATGTCAGTGGAGAAATTCAGTTCTTGGAAACATAAATATTTTTGTTTATTTGATATCTCCCTTTGAATATTGAAGATAACTAAATCACACCAGCAAGCTGCATTTAATTGCGATATTTACAATAAAACATTTAATTAAAAACACAAATTTTAATCTTCGGACTAAGACAATATATTTAATTTTGGTTGTTGTTACACAATTCAAAATTATTTAACAAATTTATATTTTAATTCAGTCATTCATGACGCTCAAACATATAATGAAAATCATTATCTTTTCTTACAGAAAATGACGAAAAGTGAATGAGAAGAGCTATTTTTTCCAATTTATTTACTGCAGAGGTGTTTTTAAGTCATTTTAGTAGGTTTTGGAGAAAGTTTCATATTTAGACCAAAAACAGACTAAATCCGGCAAGTTATGGGTCAGAAAGGGTAGTATTACCATGTCGGCTCTGGTCGATGATTCATTTATGAAATTTCTAACGGTTGTTGTTGACAACTGAGGAAATGCCAATTGTTGATTCGATAATATTTAGACCTATGGGGAGTTAGCTTTAAAATTTGATAAATATATTAATCAAACAAAAAAATGAGATCAATATTATGGTGCTTGTTGTGTATACGTCTCATTCTTGGTTGAAAACAAATGTATTTATTTAGATAACGACTTGACTGGAAGCAAGAGTAAACCAGTTTGGAAAATCAAAGAACTCAAGTTAACTAGCACATGGTAAATTGGCAATTAATTATGAATATTGCACCAAGTCTACAATGAATCACTACTACAAAAACACAGTTTGTACACGGACGAAAAATGAAGGAGCTACACGGATTTGGAAATGTGTGCAATCTTAGAGTGTAGGAATATACAATCATTTACACACGGGTAATTATCCGTCTACGATTATACATGGATTTAGAAAAATCCCATTTTATACACGATTTTTTATAAAATAGAGAAAATATGTGTATAAGATACAGTGTAGGAAGTGTTTTTTTTTTGTAGTAGTGAATATTCAACTCATCCTGCATGGAACCAACCACACACTAATTAGTTCCCCAATTGACCACCTAATAATTAAGTTTATTTATTTTATTAGCCGCCTATGGAAGTTAAGAGTATCGTCTAGAACAAAAGTTTTTGATTAGCTCTTAGTCAACAACAAGTTGCTAACCTTAGACAACCTAAGAAAAAGAGGATGACCTATCACAAACATGTGTGTCATGTGTTGTCATGATGCCGAGTCAACCATTCACATGGTAGGAAAGTGTTCATTTGCAACACAGATATACACAACGATAGATACCGCAACAAACGTGATAACACACACCATTGATCGATGCCCTGCTAAGCCTAGACAACAACAAAGAGGCAACGGCAACCTTACTAGTGGCAATGTTTGTCATTTGGAGAAAGATGTGCATGCATATTCAGATATAACAAGAAGACTACTGGATAACTAATAGAGGAAGTGACGCAAATGTTACACCTCCACAATGAACTAGCGCGAGGAAGATGACTACTTAAAGAAAATTTACATTATATTTTTGTAATAATTTGTATTAGATCTTCTGTTTTTATTATTTTCCTTATTTTTATTTGTTTACTTTAGCTCAAGACTATTTGATCATATATAGCGACTTGTGTTTATTTTCATTTTTGTAAGTACAAAATTTTTGTAATTGCAATTATCAATCAAATATGAGCTAGACCCTTATTTTTCTTAAAAAAATCATTATGATTAATTATGCAATTTCTTACACGGAAAATTTTGTCTTTTACTATTGAGATTATTTTTGTTTGACCTTTTCTTTTTATGTATTCCAAAAAAAAAAAAACCTATTTTTTTTTTGGCACTTGGCACCACTTGTATCTAATATGCAAAGGTCCGATTATGAATTAATTCATTCTATATCAATGTTTTTTTTAAGTATGAGATATATAAGTATTAAAAGTTCTTCAATTCATTTTCACCACGGATTAAAAGTTCCAAACCTTAATATATTATATAACGATTCAAACCTTAATCAATAAACTAGATGCGTTATTGTTGATGGATCATGTTTCGTAAATTCAATATATATATTAAAGCTTGAACTAACAATGAAAAATCTTCTTTTCTTTATCGATCGCAATTTCATCTTGTTAAAAAATTTCTAAATTAGAAACTAGTAAAGGTTATCGTTTAATTTGTTAAATTAATCGGTAAAAAATTTCAAGTAATTATTGATCCTAATTACAAAATTAATTTCTAGATTTAAAAAATACCTTCCCCCAACTGTCAATGGTAGCAGCCCATCGGCGCGCCACGTGATGAACAATATTTCCACCACCAGATCCCCGGCAATGAAATAACTTCCCAAATCCACATCCAAACCCGACAAGATATCAAGACCCGAGACCGTCCGAATCCAAGAACCTCAGCACGTCAACACCATCATCATAAAATGAGTACTTCATAAATTTAAATTGAGTTTTAATAGAGAAGTTATTAATTAAGAATTTTTATGTGGTTAATTCAACATAATAACATCATTACAAAATATAATTTAATAATCAAAGGATGGGGTGGAGATAAAACTTGTCTGTTTTGTACCGAACCTGAAACAATTACTCATCTTTTGATAAACTGTGCTCTGGTTCAACAAATATGATTCTGATTAGATAAAAGTCATGATGTTGTTCACAAATGGCACACTTTTGAAGATGTGATTAGTTTTGCTTCACAATGAAACCCTATAAAAAATTATTATTTTTTACTTGTTTTAATTCTAATGTTTAAACCTTCCACTCATTACAAAATTTGTTGTAATAATTACTTTCCCACTTTCACTAAAGGTCCTTGAGTTATAATATACTCTCCAAACGGTGAGTATTAATTGGTGAACTAAATATCAACCCCGCGCGATAGTTGAATATTAATGGAGGACAAACATAAATCGTAAAAATATGCATACCAAATCATAATTTATACTTCATAAGAATATAACATAGGCTAGCATACCGTACCATACGATAACATAGCTGAAAGTAACATATATACTGCACCGTGTTATGTATAGCAAAAAATAACATAACAAATTACTCATTATATAAATTCCATCAAGCACACAGTGTAACATTACATGTACATGCATGCATGACATATGACATAACAATACATCATATGTTCATTAAATTTTATAACTTGCGGGGAACTTATTGATAATTAATAATGCAGCCATAACAATACATCATATATTCATTAAATTTTATAACTTGCGGGGAACTTATTGATAATTAATAATGCAGCTAGACAGATCCTGGCAGATATTAAGTCGGGATTGCTAGAGCACGAAGAACAATTGTTTCAATTGTAATACCAGGACCAAACCCTAAGAGCACCCCAAATTCTGCTCCTGCGCCGGTAGTCGCCTTTCCTTCTTTCATTGATCTCTTCCTCATCTCATCCATGACAAAAATCACACTACCACTTGCGATGTTACCGTACTCAGCTAACACATGCCTGGTTGGAAGCAGCTTCTCCTTCTCTAGCCTGAGCTCAGTCTCTATTCCGTCTAGAATCTTATTTCCACCTGGGTGCACAATCCAAAACAGAGAATTCCAGTCTGCGATCCCCAGCGGATCAAATGCCTTAGAGAGACATTTTCTAATGTTATTGGCGACGTGCATTGGCACAGATGGGGCCAAATACAAGACAAAGCCAGCCTCAGTCACGCGGCCACCAATACCATCCTTTGTACCAGGGATGATTGATTGGTCTGCTGAGAGAATCTCATAAAGTGGTCGCTCAACAGACATGTCCGGGTTGGAACCAACAATGACGGCCCCAGCGCCATCGCTGAACAAAGCCTGGGCAACAAGTGTATCCATGGAGGTTTCAGATGGGCCACGGAAGAAGCTGAGCATGCTCTCTGAACAGATAGCAAGAACACGAGCGCCGGGGTTGTTCTCAGCTAGCTCTTTCGCTAGGCGAAGAACGGTACCACCTGCATAGCAGCCACTGTGGTAAAGCATGAAGCGGTTCACCGTTGGTTCAAGTCCTAAAAGGTTCACCATTTGGTAGTCTGGACCAGGTAAGTCAACACAACCAGTAGCAGTATGGAAAATGAGGTGGGTAATCATAGACCTTGGTTGGCCCCACTCGCGCAATGCCTGGTTGGCTGCGTCCTTGCCTAGCTTTGTCACCCCAGGAGCAAGCAAAGTGTTCCGGCTGTCTAACGATTGCTCATTGTGAGTTGCTATGTTTTGGTGGTCCTTGAGCATCTCATCTGTTAAATAGAAGTGACGCTTTTGAATCTTTGTCCCGGTACCTGCGATTGACAAAAGTTTGTTAAGCATTTTGTGGAATATTTATTAAACAAAAAATATTGAAGCAAAGAAAATAAAGCAAGTGAAATATATACATATTCTAGTAAGCTTTTCCTTGAGTTCGGTATGGTGCTCGCTCTTCGTAACCTGAAAGTAGTAGTCGGGATAATCTGACTGATTGATGAAGTTGAGCGGAACAGCTGTGCCTATTGCAAGAACAGTGGCCTTGCCTCGAACAGTCTTCTCTTGGTCTTGTGTCATTTTCGTTCCTTTCGAAGTGTTTGCAATGTAACACTATAAATTGTGATTCCACAGATTTGGAAGTTATCTTGCCAATGTAACACTATATATAGTAATTCTACACAGGATGGAAAATTTCCAATGTACCCATACAAACTTAAAAATAGCCAACATCTCCACGAAAGCAGAAATTGAAAAATACGCGACTCACAACAATAAACTAGTTCGAAAACAAAGGCACACATCCAAAGTCCTGTAGCTAACAAAGAATTACTTGCATAATTTACGACCAAAGACCATGCATGGGCCCCACTCACAGGACATCATCAACTAAACTAATCCAGTTGTATACATTGTCAGAAAAACCTTACCAGCAGCATCAATATAAGGCTTTATCTTTTCTAGATAGTTTTGTTTTGTCATTTTTATTAGAATTTATGTGCCTCGAAGGTGTAAGCAGATTTAAAGATAAAAATAGTGATATCCTCAATAGAAATAGAGATATGAAACTATCTCTTTAGCTGTTGCCTATTATTCATTATGTTAATGTAATTAATAGAGAAGCCTTGAACTTTGTAATTCTGCCTCTACAAATAAAATATCATGGGATACAGGCCAGAGGAGAGAGATCATATACAGTTAAAGAAAGAGGAGAGATGAGAGATGAGGGTATATTTGTCTATTTTATATTTAGAATAACCAAATATATGAATAAATAAAAAATTGGGGATAGAAGAAAGAAAGTTCAGTTTGTATGGATATGGTGGATATTATGGTGTTTTTATGGAGATATTGGCTATTTTGAATGTTTCAATGGGTGCATGCATTGGAAATTTTCCCTAAAATATAATATTTATTCAAACTAGTCTTGGATACGTTCTTTGTGGGTTTATTGATAAGAGTACTAGTTACAATTATTATCAGAGGTGCTATTTATTTTTATACGATTATTCAGCTCTTATTTGGTACCGAACCAAAATAAATTAATTTGGATAGAATAAGGTTTAAAAAATATAACCAGCTAAATTATGAGTATAATTAAAAAATTAATATTTTAATATCTGAACCATAACCGATATTGTAATGGATAATATATGAGATTGAATTAATTTTCCAACCACAACCATTTATGATTTGTGCAAACAGAACATGGTTAGGTTTTGTAAACCGTGTTTGTTACCCTTTGTACATTGTTTGTAATATATATTGTATGTTTCATAAATTCGTATTTGCTATTCATAAACATAAAATATTACACATTTATAATTCAAAAATTATGGAACATTTGCAGTATACATAAAACAATACTTAATATTCAACATTCTACATATACTACAACAATTTTGGATTATTCAATAATTAACATTATATTCAACATACACTACAGCAAGATGAATAAAATATTCATGATGTTATTATTATAAAAATAATAAGTGTCCATGAAGCAAAGCGTTTCCTGAATAATTCTATATTGCTTCTTTGGGTGATTTATTTTTTCCTACTTCAGATATTTTATTAGTCAGAATTGTCAGATATGAAATGTAAATACAGTGCAGATTTTGTTATGACAATAATCTTGTCAATGACGGTTAATATTTCCTCAAAAAAGTCATCTTTTCGATGGCGGCTAATATTTGTTGTTCGGAAGTCATTAGTCTCTCATTTACTTTTCTACTTTGAAAAACTGAACGGTTCAACAAGGCTTCTTTTAATCCTCTTTTAATTTCTTTGTCCGCTTAATTCTGTCAAACACTTGTTCTTTAACATAGATTAAGATTAATTATCTTTTTTAGTTTTTTTTTGCTCGGATTTTAATTTTCTATTTGGTTCTTAAAGCACATCTACCTCTTCCTTAAGTTTTCTTAGCTATTACATACGAATTAAGATAACTTAACAACAGTTCCTTAAACCTCTTTAAGACTTAATCCTAATGCAGATTATGAGGTGTTGCTGAAATTCTGACCAAAATAATTGTAATTCTGACCGTTCTATTAATTGGAATTTTTGTAAATATTCCATATTACATTTTAGCTATATATGTCACGTTGCTCACATGTTTCGTGAAATATTTGTATGGAAAAATAGTCTTGACTTGTATCTGATTTAGAGATATTTTAACAAAATGACAATCTTGATTAATATCTAATTTAGAAATATTTTAACAAAATGATAATCTTGACTAGCTAGTATCTAATTTAGAGATATTTTAACAAGATGAACTGCGAACAATAAGGAAAGAAGAATTTTCGTTGTTACCTAGTACTTCAAGCTTTAATATCTTGAATTTACGAAACTTGATCCATCAACAAAATTAAAAACACATCTAGTTTCTTGATTATGGTATTAATCGTTGTATAATATATATTAATGTTTGGAACTTTTATATCCGTGGTGAAAATGTGAGTTGAAGAACTTCTAATACTTATCTCATACTAAAAAAAACATTGATACATAATGAATTCAAAAACGAACCGTTCCATATTAGATACAAGTGCCAAAAAGAAGGGTAGATATTTTATAATGTCATCACTAGACAATAGTACAAATATCATACACAAATATGCTCCAACATTCATACACAGTTGTAAGTAGTATAATCGTGTACAATTTGACCAAATTATACACAGTTTTTTTTTTTATTAAAAACAGTGGATGAATGTTGAATGTTGTATAATCCGTGCGTGATGAAAAAAATACAATCTTTTCCACATCAGCGATATGTGCATTCCTATATATTATCCATCTTTTTCTATTTTTTATAATTTATTTCTAAAACATCTCTTCCCTGGATGCTCTACAAGTACTAGTGTAAAAGAAGTAGATCTAAACAAATGGGACTTGAATGAGGGATAAGGCAAATCCAATTAACCTCCCTCTAAATCCAATTAATCCAAGTCAGAAAAACCTCCAATTAAATGCATCTAAATATGCCAAATAAATCGCAAACACTAATACAAAAATCAGTGTACAATTGTTTGGGAAACAGGGTTTTTCCAAAGTCCAAAATATCTGTTATAATCCTACACGGATACTCATTGAAAAATCAGTGTACAATTGTTTGGGAAAAAAACTCGTGTGAAAATGAAGGTATTTTACATGGATTTTTCATTAAATATCCGTGTCAGAAAGTTTAGAGAGCTACACTGATATTTAATAAAATATATGTGTAGCAATGGGTATTTCCACACTGGTTTTTTATTTAAATAGCCGTGTATGAATATTGAGAGAGCTATATGGATTTATTGTACAATATCCGTATTAAATATCCGTGTAGAAAGGGCTTTGTAGGATTTTAATGAAATAAAATGTCTTCTCTTTCAGTGCCGTTTTGATTCAATATTACTCTCTCTCTGATTTTAATGTTAGTTTGATTGTTGGTTTGATTTCTGTGCACAAGGAGGATTATGAGATCTGAGATCTTTTAATAATGGGTAAAATGGGTATTATAAAATTTTAGAATGAATTTTAATAAAAAAATTGAATAAATTTGTGAGTTTTTAAAATTTAGTGGGTAATACATAATTTCAAACTTTAAAGAGAAAATACGTAATTTTGAAGTTTTTGAGAGGTATACGTCAAATTTCAAACTTTATATGTACCCACGCAATTGACTAAATCATGACCAACTATGTATCATAATTTACTGATTTTCTAACTTCTGACTGCTGACTTTCGTTGCCTTTAATTTTTCAAACTTTTAACCACTTTCTTTGGAATGTTCTTCGGCCATCTCCTCCATTTGTTTATCTATTTTTTATTTTATTTTTTATTTTGTAATTTATTTTTCTTAATTTTCTTAATTAGTATTTGTATCTTAAAAGTTCATAAGACTTGATTATCCGACTTATTCGTTTTGTATCCGCATTTATAGATTATTTGCTCCGTATCTGTTTCTGTTTAAGATAGATTAATTTAATTTGCATTTTGATATTATTTTATTATTCATATACGTATTCCTATTCATATTTATTTATTGAAAGGTGGATACAAATTTAATATTAATATTATTCACAGGAGATTTTTTCTATTCAAGTTTCAAACATGTAACCTATATCTCAGAATTTTTTTATAACAGTGATTAAAAATAGAGAAAAAATTTATTTTCTCCTAACTACTTCCGGCCTCCGGATATCATCGACGTATTTTTTACCTAGACCCGTCTTTTTTATTTTGTCCTTCCGATTAGTTTTTCTTTTCAGTAAATTTCTTTCTTGTCTTTTTCATCGTTAACTTTTTTTTTAATAAAAACATAATATTTCATCAATTGGTTCCCGTGTAGAATGAATTTTTTTGTAGATTCGTAATAAGATGCAAGAAATTGTATGAATTTATATGCCGAAGTAAAAGGTAGGATAAGACATTTTTTAATAATATAAAATTTGGATCAAAGGGATTTAAACATCAGGCAAAACTTCATTATTTGCTACTACAGAAAGAGTTGTCCTACAGTGCATATCATACACAGATTTGTAACATTTGGTAAATTTTTACATTATTTTTGAAATTATTGTGGACTTGTTTACAATATTAAAAATATTGAAGGTTTAAATTGTAAAATGGACAAAAAAAATGAAATGATGCAATGGCACCATCGCCACGCGGCCGCTGCATGGTAAGGGTATAAACCCCTACCGATTTTGACCATTTGAATCCCGTAAATATGGGAGAGGGGGGTGTCCGATGTCCATCGGACCAGAGTCTGTTCGATGGGTGGTTTCTACCGTCTGATTCACTTCAAAATCCATGCGTATCACTTTAATATCCGTGCTATTTGCTTTAATATCTATGCGCACATATCTTGAAGTGGATCGGACGGTATAAACCACCCATTGAACAGACTCTAATCCAATGAGCATCGGACACCCCTCTCCCCGTAAATATATGTTCCTCGATCTCTCTCTTTCCTTTCTAAATTCATGAGAGGAAAAAAAATGGAAACCGAAGAAGAAAACAAAAAGAGACAAAAATATAAAAGAAATATTTTGTTAATATTGATTATTGTTTGATCGTATGCTCGATTTGAAATTCTGACTAGGTCGTATTGATTCTAAACAGCCGTTGCGTCTCGAATTGGATTTCTAAACTGATCACTATCAAATAATCAGACTTCTCTATAATCTGTGTTTTCGATTTGTTTTGGTTGAATTAGATTTTGAGTTGGGTATTGGGTCATATGATGCATAATTAACAGGATAACGGATCTGAGGTTCGAATTTAATGTGTGAAATGATATGATTGTGTGTTATGAGAATTTGTAAAATAATATGATTATGTGAAATGTTTTAATATAATTCAGATTAGACTTGTTATTGGAGTTGAACTCAATTAATTGGACTGGACTCGAATCTAGACTTTCGACTGGAATTGAATTGAAAAAAAAATTAATTAATGAAATGATAAAATAATTAACCAAAAGTTATCATTGAATTTAAATGAGTACTTTTATAAATTAATACAGATTAGGGGAATAATTATAATTGTAATCTAATTATGTAAATGAAGATTTTTCTGAAATCATTGAGTATTTTTATGACCCAAATGAAAAATATGTATATTTATTACAATAACAGCTAACTTTGAAAAATAGTTAAATAGTGCATTTTGATAGGGCGCGTGAATTATAAGAATAATAAAAATAGATATAAAGAGGCTAAGAATAATTGTTCTGAGAAATTTAAAAATAATGATTGAAATTTTTTGTACTTGTAAAATATGACCAATATAGAATGATAATAATTGTTGTCCTGATAAGTTCTCTTCTTATCCAATTTGTACGAGGTTGTAGTCTCGTTTTCTATATATGAGAAGTGTTTTCTAGAATGATATAATTTTTATCGTGATTTTCCTAAGTACTGCTTATTGTTATTGTCACACCCGAGACAACCCGCCACGTATTTATACGTAAGGCGTGTGCGCATCACATACATTATCAATAATAAATACTCATGCAACATATTAAAATTAAACAAAGTATTCTAACACCACAAATAGTTCAAGTACATAATACAAATTTAACATGAGATCAAGACAAACATGGCAAACAAATCAAAAATTGCCATGTTAGTCAATGTATCCACTTCTAAAGAGAGAATTAAAGTTTAACTAAAAAAATTAAAAAGATACTTGAGCTGTCTGCTCATTGACTTTCTGATCCACATCCCTCATGTTAGTGCTCCTCACCGGCTTCATTATTTCCTGGAACCCACATAAAAGTGGAACGGATGAGAGATCGAACAGTCTCTCAGTACGGGATTTAGTTCCAGTCCCGGAGTTAGTCAAATTTACTTATTAATACAAATAGGATATAGAAATTATATCCTCACATGCTATGAAATATTTAAAACACACACGCACGCACCCACACGGATGATATGATTTTATGATTTTATGTGTGAAATGATATGATTTTATGTGTGAAATGATATGATTTTATGTTCTGAGAATTTGTAAAATAATATGATTCTGTGAAATATTTTATTGGAAGTCAATGCAATTGAACCTTTGGTCGTAGTCTTCGGAATTAGTACAGGAAATGAGAAATTCAAAAGAAGGATAAATGAGCTGGCTAACTTGGGCTCTGTCTGAAAATATTGGACTGTTGAATTTGGACTAAAGAAAATAAATGGATTGAAACTTTTTGAAGAAATATGGATTGTAGGACCGGTTTAATTAGGATTGGTTAATAAAATGATAAATTAGTTAATCAATACATACCATTAATTTAAATTGAGTACTTTATTAATTAAACATGACCAGAGGTGATTATAAATGAGTTTCATAATATATGTGCAAGTAAATTTAATTGGTGTCACACATCACAGTATGGATTTGAAAAGTAAATATAAGATATTTACATACCGAATAAATGATTAAATATATATACTTGAGGTTTAATATAGAAATATCTAAACTCTTATGCTTATAAAAATATTACTAATATTGATTAGAATGTGCATACTATTGTTAATGTAGACATGATTACCAAAGAAACGGATGAGATAGATTGTTCAGGAAGACCAAACTGTTAGTGATTTCATATGTTGCCCTACAATATCAGGTGCGGGGTTATTGGATTAGTCTAAGATTCATAATTAGGAATTAAATCGTAATTCGCTGTGCATTTTTTATATTTGATTGACTGCATTGATTGAACTGTTGCATCATATGCATAGTCCAATACAATTGAAATTGAATTACAGGTAAGTCTCCTGACTGTCATGCTGATATTGTTTATCGATTGATTAATTATTATTTCAAATGATTGATTGAGACCACAGTGACTGAATTGATTGAATATTGACTACTGTAATCCTTGAACCTCAATATAGTTGAGAAAAAGAATTAATATGTCGTAAAGTCTAGCTAGCTACTAGACTTTACTCCATGATCCTTATGCGCATATGATGAATGGCCCCAACTGAACCCAATACCGGTTGAGTAGGGGATATTGAATGAATATGAATTGTGACTGTAAGATTAATGAAATGTGGTAACTGTCTTATCAATGATTTTCTTTCCGATAATGACAGTATTGTGATATTGATTTCGTATTATTTCTACTAACCAATTGTCATGATAGTTATAACTGTCTTATGATCAATTTTCTTTTTGATACTGACAACATTGAGATATTGATTGTATATTGTTTCCATTAACAAAATTGTCAGGATGAATTAAACAGTATAAGCCCTAATACGACAGATACATGTTATGGTATATGTCAGTGTTACCAGACTGTAAAACTGTGTACCAAATAGTTTTTTTTGAAAGCTCGAAATATCTGTTGGAATCCTACACGGATATTTATTAAAGAATCAGTGTAGGTTTTGTTCGGGAAAAAAACCGTGTAGAAAGGTTGGAATTCTATACGGAAATTGCACTAAAAAAATAATGTAGGAATGGTTAAAGAGTTACACGGATTTTTTATCAAACATCTATGTGAGAAGGGTAATCCTACACGGATTGTTGTTTAAATAATAGTGTAGAAAGCCTTAAGAGAGCTACACGGATTTATCCTTAAAAATCCGTATAGAAAGGTCTTTGTAGGGTTTGGTTATATAAAAGACCTTCTTCTTCGAGCGTCGTTTTGATCAATTAATACTCTATCTCTCTCTGTATTGAATGTTGGTCTAATTTCTGCGCACAATTTGGGATCTGAGATCTTTGAAATTTATATTTCCCCTCTCTATCTTGCTAAGGTTAGTCATGTATATATATATATATATATATATATATATATGTTTCTCTTTTTACCATTGTTGGGTTATTGAAGAAATTCGTTTTTCTTAGGTTTTGGTTGGTTGCTATCCTCTTCGTCATTGTTGGTTGCTGTCCTCTTTGCCACCCTCCCTTAGGGTTATGGTGCATGTGCTGTCCTCTTAAGCACCACTTCTACTTAAGTAAAATGCAAAGATATTCACCCCCTTCTATGTTGTTACCAGGCCTAGAACTGACAAGGACCAAAATACAAAAATTTCGGGTGCTTACATGCATGCTTAGATTTTTTTTACGAAATTAATTTTCAGTGGTTCGTATAAAAGTTATACAGATTCAATTAATTTTATGTATAAATATTTTCTTATAATTTTGGACAAAAATCTGAACGGAGAATTTTTATTCTCTATTATGTATGTATGCACATATATGTTGACCTTTATTTTATTTCGTTGGAGATGCAATGTTATTGGAGACCTTTAACCAAGAGGCATCATATCATGGATCACATGCAAACTCATTTTTTGATATGTTGGATCTAATACGTTTTAGTATGTATGAAATTTCGGTCCAAACTAGATCATAACCATGAGCTTTGACAACATGAGCCCAACTTGGGCCAAACCCTGATCACATAGTTACTAAGTGATAAGAACATATTTTGTATACAAAGATTATATTGGATCTTGAGGAGTGTATGTTATCTGTTAGATCACATGGGATTGCATGTACAAAAGGCTATGTATATATATATGTTGCAAAAGGCTATATATATATATACAAAAGACTATGTATTTATTTTTGCAAAAGGCTATATATTTATTTTTGCAAAAGTATATCCAATCTGAAATATATATTATTAGCTAGCAAAATTGGAGGCTAGCAAAAAAAAACAAAAAAATAGAACAATCCTACACAGATATTTAAAGAAAATCCATATAGGAAGAGGTAACCATACAATATTAATCATCAATAACCTTCCTATACGGATAATTAAATAAAAATCCGAGTAGGAAACAATCCTACACGGATTTTTATGTAATTATCGATGTAGGATCTTCCAACACGGATTATTTAATTAATATCCGTGTAGGATGGTTAAGAAAGCTACACGGATTTTCACTAAATATCCGTGTAGGAAGAGTATTTCTATATGAATATTTAGTTAATATCTGTGTAGCTCCGTTGTGGTGAGATGTACTGCGGGAGGTTTTGTACACGTCTCTTCATTGAATAATCTGTATAGGATTATTATGATCAACACGGGTAATTATCCGTATGTAAATTGTTGCATATTCCTAAACTCTAACATTGTACACGATTCCAAATCCGTGTAGCTCCTTCGTTTTTTGTCCGTGTACAAATTGTTTTTTTTTTATAGTAGTCACTACAGCAAAAAGGAGCATCAACGACCGGTATCAGTGACCGGCGCAATAACCGGTCGCTAAAGCTCTTTTTTCTCCAAAAAAAAACTAAATTACGCAAAAACCAGGCGACCAATTATTTCAGCGACCAGTTCAGCGACCGGCGCCACTACCGGTCGCTGAAAGTTTTGGGTAAATTGTAATTTTGGCGCTAGATGAGAAATTCTCCCGCGCCTCTCCTCTCCGCCAAACCCTACCTCTCCTCTCTGCCAAACCCCTGCCTCTCCTCTCCTCTCTACCAATAAAAGTTTTGGCCAACCCCTGCCTGTCCTCTCCGCCAAACCCTACACCCCAATGAGAAAATCCTTGCGTCTCCTCCACGCCTACCCTCGCGTCTCCCTCCCGAGTCCAGACCCAAACCCTACACCCCAGCTGCCTCTCCTCTCTACTCCGCCTCTCCCTCCTCGCTACGGATTCGGGCGGCCAAGACCTATGTGATTCATCTCTCAACCTACGCGATTCTAGAGCGGTTGATACATTTACCAAATCCAAAATGGGGTAAAATCATTTTTTGAAACTAATTTTTTGTTATATTTAGTTTGAGCAAATAAGCTTTTGGACGGTCCTGTGCTAGCCTTGACATTGGATTCGTTAGCACACAACATATTTCATAAGCGAAATAAGTATGTTGCCGCTGGGTTTTTCCTAATTCTTGAATTCACTGTTTCAATAATTTTTTTTTTCCATAGAATTTGAAATTTTGGGAATGCATCAAACGGCATCAATTTGTTTATCTGGTTCTCTATTCCAAAGTAGAATTGTTAAGATATACAATTTTAATTTACGTGACCAATTTGTGATCCTGTTAGCAACAAATGATGTTGGGGACCAACCGTCGCATGGTTTTAATTGGAAATTAACTTTGATCTTCCTGATAAATTGTTTCTGGTCAGCACTAAGTTACTGTTATCATCTTATGGTTGGGCCTTTTAATTGATCTTGCTGATTGATATCTTATGGAATTTCTGTAGGTTTATCTCCAAATCTTATGGAAATGGACATGCACCAAGGATTGGGAGAGACATGGATGATTGATATCCTTCAATGGGAATGAAACCCGCACTGGACATGCACCAAGGATTGGGAGAGACATGGATGAATGACCCGCACTCGTGAATTCCTGTGCTGTTCTAAAATTCCTGAATTCGGATAAGTATTGAGTGTGGGTGTCCGACCCGCACTGGATTGTGAGTGTGGACGCATTACGCTCGCACTTTTTCTCTGTAAATCTGAGTTGCTAGAAATTGGCTAAGTATTGAGTGCATCCGCACTGGATGTTACTGCATCTGCACTGAGGGGTATTTTCTTCATTTTTCATCTTTTCTTGCATTTTAAAGCCAAACAACCGCAGTAACTTGATTCTAGGTGAATTCTATTCACTTTATATTAAAAATACAAGATATTTGGTGTTATTTTATGATAAAAACTAGATCGAATGTGTATATAATTTATGCTTATCAGGATACGGATATGGATCGGATACTAATCGGGTACGGATACGGATCGGATATTAAATGGATACAGATACGGATCGGATATTTCGGATACGAATATGGATATGAATATTAATTCGGATATCTAATTCAAAATATATATCTAATTAACTGATCTTATTTATACATTGAACCTGACATATAAGTATCTAAAATTTGAAAATATTTAGTCAAATTTGCAAAGAATCAAACATATAAAAGGAAATAAGAAACGAAGATGATCGAAATGGAGAATATAAGAAAAAAAAGACAAAAAAAATAAATAAAGAGTCACTGGCCCACTGCTCAAGGCGCTAGCCCAAGGAAATTGAATGTGAGAGCGTTCTGTTAGTCCGGATCTTAATTTATTTAGTCCCATAACAAATAATCAACTAAATTTGAGGAGGCTATAGGAGCCTTGGCCTGGAGAATTCAAAAGCTTTGTGTCACTGTTTTGGATATTAACAAATATCCGCTCCGTGTGCAATGTTAGGGTGTAGAAAATGGCAACTTTTTACACACGGATAAACAATTATAACAAATTCTACACGGATATATTATAAATAGCTGTACAAATCCATCTCACTGTACCTCTCACTACACCCGAGCTACACGGATTTTAACTAAATATCCATATAGGAAGAGTATTCATACACAGATATTTAGTTAAAATCCGTGTAGCTCTTCTAAACAGAATATTAAATAAATAAACTGGGTTCAACAACCTTCCTATACAGATTTTTAAATAAAAATCCGTGTAGGAAACAATCCTACACGGATTTTTATTTTAAAATATGTGTAGGAAGGTTGTTGAATCCAGTTTATTTATTTAACATCTTCCTACACGGATTTTCCTTAAATATCCGTGTATGATTGTTCTATTATTATTATTTTTTTAGCTAGCCTCCACTTTTGCTAGCCAGTAATTATATATTTCAGATTGAATATTCATAGTCTTTTGCAAAAATAATTATATAGCATTTTGTATATACATAGCCTTTTGTACATGCAATCCCATGTGATCCAATACAATATTTGTATAAAAATTATGTCCTTACCACTTAGTAATCATGTAATCAAGATTTGTGCCAAATTCCTAGTATTCCTACACGGATAGTTAGTAAAAAACCGTGTAGCTAGGGTATGAGAGCTACAAGGATATTTAGTTAATATCCATGTAGGAACACTATTCCTACACGGATATTTATTAAAAAACCGTGTAGCTCTCTTGCGGTGAGATGTACTTTGGATGGTTTTCCACACGGCTATTTATGAATAATACGTGTATGATTAGTATAATCGTACACGGATAATTATCTGTGTGTAAATGATTGCATATCCCTACACCCTAAGATAGCACATGTTTCCAAATCCATGTAGCTACTTCATTTTTAGTCCGTGTACAAACTGTGTTTTTGTAATAGTGTGTACTAGTGCCTAGTGATGACATTATAAAATATTTACCCTTAGTTTGGTTAGAACTTGATTCTGGTTGATTTTGGATTTATTTCGGATTTATTTGTACTACTGTCTAGTGATGACATTATAAAATATTTACCCTTTTTTTTTGGCACTTGTATCTAATATGCAACGGTTCGTTTATGAATTCATTATGTATCAATGTTTTGTTTTTAGTATGAGATAAGTATTAGAAGTTCTTCAACTCATTTTCACCACGGATATAAAAGTTCGAACCAAACATTAATATATATATATTATACAACGATTAATAACATAATCAATAAACTAGATGTGTTCTTAATTTTGTTGATAGATCAAGTGTAAATTCAATATATTAAAGCTTGAAGTACTACCTAACAACGAAAATTCTTCTTTCCTTATTGTTCGCAGTTCATCTTGTTAAAATATCTCTAAATTAGATACTAGTCAAGATTATCATTTTGCTAAAATATTTCTAAATTAGATATTAGTCAAGATTGTCATTTTGTTAAAACATCTCTAAATCAGATACAAGTCAAGACTATTTTTCAGTACAAATATTTCACGAAACATGTGAGCACCGTGACATATATAGCTAAAATGTAATATGGAATATTTACAAGAATTCCAATTAATAGAACGGTCAGAATTTCAGCAACACCTCATAATCTGCATTAAAATTAAGTCTTAAGGAGGTTTAAGGAACTGTGTTGTTTAGTTATCTTAATTCGTAGGTAATAGCTAAGAAAACTAAAGGAAGAGATAGATGTGCTTTAAGAACCAAACAGAAAATTAAGATCCGAGCAAAAAAAAACTAAAGAAGATAATTAATCTTAATCCATGTTAAAGAACAAGTGTTTGATAGAATTAAGCGGACAAAGAAATTAAAAAAGGATTAAAAGAAGCCTTGTTGAACAGTTCAGTTTTTCAAAGTAGAAAAGTACATAAGAGACTAATCACTCCTAAACAACAAAGATTAGCCGCCATCAAAAAGATTACTTTTTTGAGGAAATATTAGCCGTCATTGACAAGATTATTATCGTCATAAAAAAATCTATACTGTAGTGTATGTTGAATATTTTATAATGATAACATCATGAATATTTTATTCATCTTGCTGTAGCGTATGTTGAATATAACGTTGATTAATGAATAATCCAAAATTGTTGCAGTATATGTTGAATGTTGAATATTAAGTATTGCTTTATACTATAGTAGAAAAGTCCATCTGCGACCGGCCAAATCGGTCACATATGGATAAGGCGTCGGTCACATATGCCTAATTAATCAGTCGTAGAAGACCAAATTCGGTCGCAGATGAATCAATCACAGTTGCTTCGTCACTGATGACCTCCATGATGACGTCACCGGTCACAGAAGAACCTTCAGCGACCGATTAAAATACGTCCCTGATACCATATGATGACGTGGCTGAACCTCATCAGCAACCGTTGTAACATCCCAAAATTCGAGAACACGAAATTAAGTTTATCTAACTTAAAGTTCAGTGATTTTAAAATAGTAATGTGAGTTTTCGAGTATATATACTAACTTTTGTTTAATTTTTTTATCTCAATTTTTTTTTTAAAATCTAAAGATTTCATGTAATTCAAGAATAGTTATAAATTAGTTATAATACGTTGAGATTTATTTTGAATTTTTGTCAATTAAAATGAATAATTATTTTAAAATTTAATAATTGTAGAGTCGGGAGTGAATATATATGTTTCGTTCCATTTTGGAATGTTATAAAATTTATTTAACGATATATTAATTTGAAAAGTTAGTATTTTACAATTAAAGGTAAATCTTGAAACAAGTAGGACTTTAGTATATATCATTAATCAATATATATATATGCATATTGTAACATCTCAGTTTTTGAAATGGGTTAATATTATTTGATGTGACGGGAAAAACGTAATTGAATAAATGTTTAAAATGTGGGAGCATGTTTAGACACATCTAGAGCTTTTGGTAAATAAAAATAAACAACTTTATTATCCATTATTTGATTATAAATTTACATAAGTGTTTATATAAGTTTTGTAAGTATTAGAATTAAGAAATCATGAAAATATTGTAACCTATGTAAATTTTCATTGTGGTATATATGATAAACTAATTACACATGTTAGTTACATTTTATTGTATTGTAAAGTGGAATAATGATTAGAAAATCTTTACTCTAACTTGAGATATTTTAAAATATAATTGTAGCATTCTGATATTAAAATTTAGTATTTTACAATGTAAGTTTTATTTCTAAAATAAAATATATATGAGATACCATGTAAGTGTTAATTCTAAAATAAATTATATATGAGGTGCTCAATGAAAATAAACTATGCACTAAATAAAAAGGAGTAATTAAATGAGGTTCTTATAATATTAACGTTGCATGAGGGGACACATGTCAACCCTTCCTATCCCCACTTAGCTTATTATATCTAATTACTCCACTAAGAAAAGCCTAGCCATAATATCACCGCCCATCTTCCTTTCTCCCCATCATTATTTTTTTCTAGGTGAATCCGAAACACCTAACTCAATTATGCCTCTTGACTATATTTTCCTCTTGATACATTACGTGAAATTTGGGAGAAATTTTCATAAATTGAAAATAATTCTAGCATTGTAAAGCAAAGGAAAGAAGAGTAGTAGTGGTGTGTACTTGAGACTTCTTGAACTAGATATTGACTCATGGTACTCTTATTCTCTTGTTCCTTTTCTTTACTAGAACTAAAGCTTGGCTACTATTAATTCGATTGTGAGTCACACCTGAATTTGTGATTGTTTAGGAGTTAGTATGAGAATTGTTGGGAAGAAATTTTATAGTCTTTGAGTTTGAAATTAATCTAGTTTTTGGGCAAATTTGTGAAAAATGATAACAAGTTACAAAATACTTCTTGCTAATTCCTCTAGCTAATAGTTTAAGTAAATTATTTTATTTCTCAAGCAACCTGATTGGAGAAAGAAAATGAATAGTTACTTTGCCCAAAAGCTCGATTATTTTCATATTAAGACTTTTGCATAATGTGTCTCCTAACTTAGTAAAAGTCTGACTAGAAATAATCAAGAGGGACCATGTGATGTATATATGTATCATAATTGATCTCTTGTTTGTCCTTGATTGAGCCTCACTTAGAAATTCCGCAAGGTCTTTGGGTTGTAATAACTAATGTCTTGCTAATTCGACATAGACATAGATCTTGCACAGCTGGATTAAGAATGGTTGTCAAACATGTAGAAATTTGAAGTGATGCATCGATCACATTGTCGCGATGATACTAAGGTGCGGATTTCGAGTTATTCTCAGCTCCTTCCAACTTGTTTATTTTCTATTGTCTAGTTGTTGATTTAATTGCTTGCTTGCTTGTTGTTAATTTATTTGCTTAGTTGCTAATTAGCTTCTAGTAGATGAATTGATTATTGTGATTTAATTACGAGATTATTTGGTTAGCAATGTCAATTTGGTTGTTTGATTGATACGTATGGTAGTGGTGCTTGCATAATGCATGACATTACATGAACCATGTAAGTGTTATACTGATTGGAGACTATAATTAGCAAACTATGAAATACTTGATCCCTTTTAATAGTAAACCAAATAGGGTTGTATGGTGACACACTTTAGACAAGGTTATGGAACTTGGCATTGTATGCATAAGCCTCAAGTATGGTATTATCTATTTATTGGACTAGAGAATGACATAATTTAATCAATTGGTTTAATATTATTTGAAACCTGATTTGGTTTGCTTCATTGCTATGGTTTTGATAATTGCTTGTTGATTTCTAGTTTGTTTGTTATACTATAGATATTTGTTATAATGTTGAATTATATCTTATGAATGCATGAAGTGACTTAGGAAACAATCATACTTTTTTCTGAAATTTTTGGATGGCTTGTCATAAAATGACTTGGTTGATTCATGAGTTTGATTTAAGTGCACCATTGTATGATAAGAATGCATAAGTATCTCTCATGAAACATAACATATACACATGTGCATTTTATTGAATATTTAACTTGGAAACTTGACCGGTCATGTAGGCGCTGTTCTTTCGTGGTAGCGCATGACCGGGGTCATGTAGGCGCTGTTTTCGTGGTAGCGCGGGATTCAAGTTATGTAGACGCTGTTCTTTCGTGGTAGTGCATAACTGAAGGCCCGTAGGCGCCGTTTCGTGGTAAGCACACAATTTCAAGGTTATGCGCATAATAGAAATTGTGCAGGCGCTGTATTCGTGGTAGCGCATGACCCCGTAGTCAGAAAAAGAATTTTTAGATTTTGAGCGTATGATAGAAATCTTAAAAGAATTGCTTTACAAGAACATTTGTGCATTGAACATCATGCTTGAAAATCTGACCGGTCATGTAAGCACTGTCTTTTCGTGGTAGCGCATGACCGGGGTCATGTAGGCGCTGTATTCGTGGTAGCGCGTGGGTTAGTCATGTAGGCACTGTACTTTCGTGGTAGCGCATGACTGGGGGTCACGTAGGTGCCGTATTCGTGGTAAGCGCACAATTTCAGGTTATGGCCATAACAGAAATTGTGTAGGCGCCGTATTCGTGGTAGCGCATGACCTGTAGTCAGGAAAACAATTTTTAAATTTTGAGCATTGCATTATGCGAATTTATGTTATGAATCTTGATATGTGAACTTCTATTTATGTTACAATTTTTGGAAATGTTGGTGTTTGTTTCTATGACTTAGTTGATTAGTTTTACTTGTACATTTTTTGCATTTAACAAAATACATGGGCATTTAATATCAAGAACTAGTATTCATGATAAGGTTTAGAGGCAAATGCATATTTTTGTTCTTTCACATGTAGTTTAATTATCAAGAATTTTGATTAGATTTTGTTTTGCAAGAGGGTTCTTGAAATTTAATTATCGATGTTGTTTTTTTATATTTGGACTCGGTGTGGTTTTACTTAGTTGGTTGGGTCTAAGAATAACTCGACTAGAACTAAATACCGCACTAAGAGATTTTCAATCTCTCACCGTTCCACTTTGTGGGTTCCAGGTACAAAGCGTAAGACACGAAAATAATATGCTCAACTAGAAGATTGCGGGACATGCCACAAAGTTTTTACAGGTATCGTGGCTCTTGTCTATGTCATTTGTAGTGTATGTATATATTTATAAGATTGTGCTTAATAATAAAAATCGCCTTGCACTGATTGCGCGGCGGGTTGTCGGCCCCGCTGTCGGGGTGTGACAACCGCCTGATCGGTCTCTGATGTGTCCAAATCGGTTGCAGAAGGGTTATTTTTTTTTTAATAATTTTTCTGTTTTTTTTTTTCACCAATTGGTACGAAGCGTACCAAACAATTAATTCACAAGCATACCAAGCAATTTAACAAATTCAAAAACAATTCACAAGCAATTTAATTGTTACGTAACGCACCAAGCAATTCACAAATAATACATAAATATCAAATATCTAAATACTACATAAGTATCAAATATGAAATATCTAAAGTACGATATCTAAAATATCTGACATATGAAGCACATACCAATGTAATATAAAACATCAAAATATCTAGGATAAGTCATCGCCGGACTAGTCATCTCCATCATCATTTTGAGTATCGGGGATCGATGCATGATGCGAGCTAGAGCCTCCCTGTGATTTGCGGCTCTACTTAGTGTTCTTATTTTGTTGATGCTCTTAACAGATTGAAACATAAACAAAAATTGAATTTCGTACCTGATGAGATGGAGAACGTCCCATTCTACGCCTAATCTCCTCCATGAATTGGGCTCATGTTGACAAAATTCATGGTTATGATCTAGTTTAGTACGAAATTTCATACATACTAAGTTGTATTAGATCCAACATATCAAAAAAAGGAGTGTGCTTGTGATCCATGACATGATGCCTCTTGGTTAAAGGTCTCCAACAGTATTGCCTCTTGAATGAAAAATACAATGATCAACATATATGTGCATACATACATAATAGAGAATAAAAATTCACAATTAAAATTTATACATAAAATTAATTGTACATGGCTAGGTTTTATATGAACCACTGAAAATCAATTTCATAAGAAAAAAATTATTGCATCTTATATGAATTTACGAAGGGAGGGTGGCAAAGAGGATAGTAACCAACCAAGGCGAAGAGGACAGCATCTAACCAAAACTCTAAAAAACCAAAAAGAAAAAGAAAAGAGAAATAAGCAATAATAATTATACATGACCTAAATAAGCAATAATAAGTGAAAGAAAATTAGAGAAATAGAAAAGAAAACATTTTATATAAATACATGACTAACCTTAGCATGATAAAGAGGAGAAAATAACAAATTCAAAGATCTCAGATCCCAGTTGTGCTGTGCGCATAAATCAGACCAATATTCAATACAGATAGAGAGTATTATGGAATCAAAACAGCGCTGGAAGGAGAAGGCTTTTTAATATAACCAAAACCCTAAAAAGACATTTCTACACATATTTTTCACTATAAATCCGTGTAGCTCTTTCAAGACTTTCTACACTGTTATTTAAGCAAATAATCCATGTACAATAACCCTTCCTACACATATTTTTTATAAAAAATCTGTGTAGCTCTCTAACAATTCCTACATTGCTTTTTAATAAAATGTCCGTGTACAATTCCTACCTTTCTACACAGTTTTTTTTAATAAAAATCCGTGTGGCTCTCTAAACATTACTACACGGATATTTAATGAAAAATCCGTGTACAATTCTTTCATTTTCACACGGTTTTTTTTCCAAGCAATTGTACACTGATTCTTCAATCCGTGTGTAGTATTATGACAGATATTTTGGACTTTGGAAAAAACCTGTTTGGTACACGGTTTTTAAATAAAATAGCCAAATCCGTGTACAATGTGCAGTGTATGATTGCTCTTTTTGTAGTAGTGTCAAACCGTATCCGCATCTGAATCCGCATAAAAATATCCATATCTGCATCCGGATCCGCAACTATCCGTATCCGAATATCCGAATCCGCAAAAAATCGGATACGAATACGGATCCGGTTTCGGACAGGTAATATCCGACCCATTTGCATCCCTACGGTCCTTGACCTTGTTCATCTGACTCAACCAAAATTAAGAGTATACCTTTTCTGTAAATTTTACCCAAATTGATGATTCTCAGCAAATATCGACAAAAGACAGGGTGCATATTGCAAAAGGTTTGAGTGCTAATTATATCTCAAAATAATATGCATATTTTTCAATTGTAGGGATTTGAGTACGTCTTGCAATAGATTGTGTTCTTAGTGGTCAGAAATTGCCTATGGAGCAAAAACCTAGGTAAATATTTGTTTTACTAATCGTTTACATTAATCATCTTTTTAGTTACAGTTAATCTTAATTATTTCAATTCATCTCCAGTGTTGGATGCAACATCAAATGGCACCCTTCATAGTTATCACCCTTCTCAGGGCCATATTCCAATTGCTTGGTTATGAACAGAGAAATATCTTTCAAACTTGACAAAGACTTTGCATAATTATTAACCATATATAATATCATCTTTTATGCTATATGATATGAGATCCATTTGTTATTGGATAGTTAGGTTGTATATGTTAAGTTAGAAAGACCTCGCTCACATTGGCTGAATCATAGTCAATTTCAAAGCTCCAATCTGTTAATGAAGGATCAATATTTATTGTTTTGTGTTTAGCATGGCTAGCTCTAACTATACAAATTAACTACATTTGGGATGTACAAAATTAGTTTATTATATATATTTGGATGTGTTGCTCATTTTTATGGAACCTTACAAATTAAGTTATATATTATGCTTCATTTAATGACCCACGATTTAATAGTTAATACCTATATTCTGCCAAAAAAAAAAAAGAACCAACAACGACTGGTGAAACCGGTTACTGATTCCACTACATGATGTCAGCCAAAACCAACAGCGACCAAAACAAATTGGTCGCTAATAAGTCATCAGCGACCGAGATGACATCATTCATCGACCGGTGACGTCATTGGGCGAGCATCCGCGATGATATTATCAGCGATCGGTCTATCAGCGATCGGTCTATTAGCGACCGGATTTTGTCATCAGCGACCGGGTTGAGGTATCAACAACTGGCGCCCACACTCCGATCGCTGATAGTGCATTCTGCTGTAGTGAGTGATCATACACGGATGCCAAGAAAATCGAAATAAGCAGTAGAGGAAGTGTTCGAGTGAAAAAAAAAGGTCCGACGTAAACATACACGGTTGTACTACTTTCTTTGCTCGTACGGTTGAGCAAAATAAAAATGAAATACTCAAATTCTCAACTCTGCTTCAACTCATATGACCAGTTTATTTAAATTCTCAAGTTTCAAAGGTGGACAGCTTAACTGATAATAAGTTTTCCAAAGGTCTTTTTTGCTTTGCCTCTTTTGATTCTTCACTAATATCCAATTCCCAGTGGGGTCAATTGTATCCATTTCAGAGGTGTTGGTTTACTAATTTCATATAATTCCAACGCAATCTTGCTAATTTCATATAGTTCAGGGGTGTTCGTCAATAGTATCCATTTCTTAAAAATGTCCATTGCAAAGTGTTAAAGCAGCAAAAAATAAAAGAATGGGAAAATCATAGATGAACCTGATTGCTGCTCTAAGTCTTATGTGTTATCGTAAGAAATGAATATTAATTATTCCCTCTTAAACATTTCTATTAAATTGAGCCAGCTTACTTTGATTAGGAGTAGTATTCGAGAAAGGTTAATCCACTGTCATTGGTACCCACTAATTATTTTCATTGTCATGCATTTCTAATATATCCCTTTGTATTTTAGTTTAATATTTCATACTTAAAGGGTAATTAATTCAAGTGGCATCATATGATCAGATGAAATTATCCAAGTTTTTTTACTAAATAGTCCTTTTATACGATCAGGCAGTTTTTTTTTCATGGTTTTATGCATACATGTCCTCTCATTTACAAACATAATCTGAATAGCATACAAGAACACTACACTGTATATCTGTGATTGCAAATTGCAGATGACTTTTAGCAGATTTTCAAAATGAAATACAGATCAAAGTGCACATCAAGAACACTACGTACACTGAACAGCATACAAGATTTGGCATCTCCTCAAATCAAATTTATTTTGGGTTCATTTCAAAAAATTCTGTAGTGTAACTACACAATTAACCCTTTGACATGCACTATTATTAAGAATACAAAAAGGAGAAACCAAATGCTCTTTTGTTATTTCCAGATATTATCCTGATTGGTCGACACTCTTGATGCAGAAGTACTTGACTCAGTAAACAATCCGTCCCAATACCATTCCAGCCATAACTATTGCTCCAAACCATTTGTTTGATAGAAATCTGCAAAAAATAAATAAATTAAAAACAGATTAACTTGCAGCTTAACATTGAATTTTATGTACAAGTTTACTTGTTGGTTATTCAGTTATCAGCATTTATGGTAACTGAGACAGTTCAAATTTTTGACAGTTTTGCATTCTGTAATAAGTGGTGTTTTGTTTACTTATAAGATGGTAATAAAAAAATTGTTGTGATTATTACTGTTTCTTTTCTTTCCCCATCTCACTTTAATGTTGTCATGAATCTAATATCTTAATTGGATGATATTCAATTTGCTACGATTGCAGAGTGTTAAATTATTCTGAGATCTTGGGAAATTCCAAATTGTTATGATGCATTCTAAATTAAACATTAAAATTAAAATGGTTTGGTTCAACCCATTTATGAATGTAAAAAGATCTTCTGAAAGTGTTCGCAAGTAACATTTTTGGCCTAAACCCTAGAAAACAGGCAAATGAACTTTTCATATTTCATAAGAATATAAAAATAGCTGATACTCTGGAACTTACTTCGTAAGACAATCAAATCCATTTGACAAGTCAGTTGAGTATATCTGCCATAATAGGTGTCCAAATGCAGGAATCATAGATAAGTAGAAGGGCCAACCTAACGAAAAAACAGTTAATTAAATTTAACGTAAATATGAGTACGTATCTAAATATTATCTATATATAATTCTGAAAGAAAATACAGATAGGAATTTGTTTCAGGGATGTTGCTGTCAGTTTAATTTATAATATTTTGTAGAATAAACTATGGTTGGAGAGCTTGATCCCAAAATTCCACAGACGAGTTTAAATCATAAATTCAAACAATTCTATCAAATTCAGTTACATCACAATTGATGAATTTATATGTCAAATTTATAATTATTGTAGTTTATTTGATATAAAAATCAAATGGTACTAAAATTATGAAATTAAATCCATTAAAATAAAAAAAAATTATTTCTTTTTTGCTTGCTTTTATACTAAATGAACACAAATTTAATAAATTCAATATGTAAATGCACAACTCACTAAATTGATCGATTTCAATCAA
Organism: Carex arenaria; assembly: GCA_964058825.1. Lineage (NCBI taxonomy): Eukaryota > Viridiplantae > Streptophyta > Magnoliopsida > Poales > Cyperaceae > Carex > Carex arenaria. The sequence goes on from CAXKVW010000160.1 coordinate 167,218, forward strand.
GATTCTAAATAACGATTATCGCGTCATTGCGGAAAGGCTAAAAAATAGCTATAACTATCTATAGCGCCAAAAACAGCTGATAACGTTATAGTTTTTGAGGTCTGAAAAAGCTATATCACAGCTATAAGTATTTAGAATCCTGATTTTAATTGTTTAAATTTAATGTTTGAAACCAGTCTTATATATCTCAAATTTTTTATTTATACCATATTAAAAAAAATGAACCAAAACACCACTTTTTCTATGAATTTCGAAATTTGACATGTTCGCCAAATAAAACAACATACAAAAATGGACAAGTCTGCAATTTAATTTGGCTGATACCAGATTGGATCCGCCATCTTAAACGGCATACATTATTTATTTTTATTTTTTACTGAAAAATACTTTTTTAATATTAAAATTATATTTTAATATAAGTAATCATGACATTTTGTCTGTATTCATTTAAATATTACAGTTTATTCCTTTGACCCTGCAACCTCCGTTTGTTGTTTTTTTTATTAGCTGTTAGTGGAAGAAGCAAAAAAAAAAAAAAAATCCGCAGTTTTAATTGGCGAACCCAGTTTGGAGTTTTCCAAATTAAATGGCAGACCTGTCCATTTTTGTCAACAATTTTATTTGGTGGACATAGACAGTTTTCGAAATTCACAGAAAAAGTAATGTTTTGGTTTATTATTTTTTAATATGGTATTAATAAAACTTTCGGTTATATATCTTGCAATAATTAAGCTCACAAACATACCCATATGAGAATTGTAACCAGCAAACATCAAGCCTCCAATGCAAATAGATGCAAATCCAAGAAGCCAAGTCCTTGTCGAATCTCCAAACAATAATGCTGTGGATTTAATTCCCGCCTCCGCATCGTCATTTTTATCCTATTTTTTTAATGAAAAAAAACAGAAAATAAGCTTCAAATTAACATTGAAATCTGCCAATTAACTATACACCAGTACAAGATTGGAGCTCTGTTTTGGATGTTCTTTTTTTTTTCTATAAAATAACTTTGTAATATTCATGATAACAAATTTCCCAATATTGGTACAGATATGCATAAAATTAATTTGTGATTAAAAAATAATAGGTTTATCTATCATATTCTTGCCACAAGAATCATGAAAAATTATCATAAATTAAGCTTGAAACTTCAAATAGTTTGTAATATGAAATAATAGGTATGGGCTATGCCAACCAAAACTTCTTACATGAAAGTGCCATAACCACAAATTAAACTTGCAGAGTGTGATATTGAAAAATTAAATAAATAATTATACCTGATGTGCATATATTGTGTCGTATACCAGTGTCCAGCATATACCAGCAATGTGTACTGGGAGGAAAATGCGAACATCGTTCAAATTTCCTTTTACGGCTGCCCAGCCGAGTGGTGCACCCCAGTTGTGGACTAGACCAAGAAAAGCTTGAGGCTGTAATATTTAACCCATCAAGTCATTAACAAAACTAGTTAATGTGATTCTGTATTTTCATTAAGTTAGAGAAATTGAAAGAAACTAAATAATTGCATAAGCCAAACATACCCAGTAAGTAATTCTCTTCATAAGGGGATAAGCAATCCACAAAACTTGTTGCACTGCTGCTAGCACAATACTATTTTACCAGTAGTAAAAAAATTAAATCAAAATCATTCTATATAGATTTTTTTTTTATTTATTTAATTGTGGGAGTAATCTATCAACTAAGAGGCTGAATCCTCTGCAGCATATGATTGTATTGACAAATAAAGAAAGGAAAATAATACAAGAAAGGGGGACCTATACTTAGTTTCTGATTTATATTGGGGGTGACGGTGGGGTTGGGGGGGGGGGGGTTCTAATCTATTAACTAATACAAAAGGCTAAATTCTTTGTAGCATAGTCTGACTTTTCTTTCGTTCTTTCATTCTTTTTTCTTGTATTTACATTTGCTTTCCACAAAGATTGGAATCTTAAATGAGTTCCCTTATCCCCTTTCATATGCACATATGTTGACAGAAGCAAGTGCACACAGAAAATCCAGCAAGCTGGAGGCGCACAATCACAGCTGTCTATTTGTTTCCTTGTTTATGTTATCTAAAAGATAGAAAGAAAGATATCTAAAGATAGGATTGAGGATACTAGATTATTTGTTTCTGTAGTTTATCTCTTTCCTTTTTATTTTCTTCTTTCCTATTCTTCAAATCTCACCTCCCTATTTGTAGAGGCTGATTCTTCAGATTGTAACACACAGAATTATAATCAATAAAAGAAGGGTGGGAAGGGAGTTTCATGGGAGTACCGTGTTCCTTTCATTTCATTAATTTTATCAACATATTAGGAATCAATTAATAATTTGATACATACTTTACTTTACCTTGCCTCACCTTTAGGTCGAAAATTAATCCAACAGAAAATAAGGGAATCTAAAAAATAAAACTGACAAAAACGATGACTCGATGTGCCATTTAATATGACATAATAATTTTACAATAATACTTTCTTTATTATACCTTAAATTGTTGAGTTGTAGCACAAGGGGTACAAGCAACGTCATAATCAATCCCCAAAACAACCACCCTTGAACCAGTGTGATCTCACCAGATACCAGTGGTCTATTCTTGGAACGCTCTACCTGAGATATATATTGAGAGAGACAATTATATCAATTGAAGTCCAATAACTTATCAGAGACAAGGGGAGACCCAAGATGTTTAGTATGTAGAATGAGTGTAATTTTATAATTTTTTTGTATCTTAGCGCTATATTTTTCATAATTTTTTTTCTTCTGAAAAATGCAAGTCCATAGAAGTATATTTAAAAAAAAAAAATTGAACCAGTGGAGGAAGTGATCATGTAAAAATACATACTAATCGCCAGGGCTGTATATAATATACAAAGGGACCCAAAAAAGAAAAAAATATATATATATTGTTCGGAAAGATACAGTAGATAGGAAAAAAAAAAAAGTTAAAACATAGTTGACCAGTAAACCTAGGAATGTACTATCTACAATTTCACAAATTGAGCAAAAAAGCACTGTGTTGCTAGGTTTATTATTTAAAAATATAGTTGGCCAGTAAACCTATTGTGTTTTTATTATTTTAAAAAGTTAATGAGTTGGCAATCTATACAACAATAATGACAAAGAAAAACAATAAAATGTTTTATGAAAAATGTACTCCAGATAAGGAAAACATACAGAGCTTTTTTAAGATGTATTAAAGTTACCTTTCTGTCGTAGTCTATATCAATGAGGTCATTTGAAGCGCAACAGGAGACGTGTGTAAGGCAAGCTATCATGTAAAACAGTCCGAATAATTTGAAATCAGGAAGCGTTCCAGGTTTTGCTGCTAGCATAATTGACCTGTCATTGGTAATATATATGCACATCTTTATCAATAGAAAAGTATATAAATATGAATGCCATTTTTAGAAGCTAAAAACTGACCATAAGAAAGACATGGGACAAAAGAAAAATAAATCCCCTGATCGGTTTTATTTTGACATTTGAATTGCAAATTTGGTAAACACTTATTTCAACAAAAGCGCAACAAAGATGGGACCAAAAAGAAAAGTCTAAATCAGTGTTATTAAAACCGGACCGGACCGGTGGTTTAACCGGAAAAAACCGGACCCGGACAGTAATACTATTTGATTCAATAAAAAGACCGTTTCTGCAATTAGACCGGCCAAAACCGGTTAAATTGACCGGTTTTTCATAAAACCGCGACTAGTGAACCCGGTTTTTAATAACTTACTGCCTTTCTTGTTTTTCTTGGTTGCATCAACTTTTTTACTTTTAGCTTTTTGTACTTGAGTGCAGCTTTTTAACTTTGCAGCATCTTTTCAGCCTACTGGCATTATAACATGCAAAATAAAATGAAAATTGCAGCACCTTTTTAGGTTCAATTGGCTCTAACAAACGTACGCTTAACATTAAAATTTGTGTGCACGGAAATAGAAACATAGCAGCACGGATTTTAATATAGTTTGCAGGGATCTTGATGCAATCGAATGGTCAATAGACCATCGAACCAAAGTAGGTCGGCATCGGACCTACTCTGAATTGATTCTATTCTACCAATGTTGTACTATGTTTGTTGTCTTTCACGGTTTGAAAATTGAAATTAATCTAAGTTTGCAGATTAATGAAGAGAGACATAGTATATAATCTAAAATTCTAGATCATATAATTTTAATTCTAAAATGTCAAACTTTTTGTATGAGGCTACTTGCATTTTTATTCAATACCACCTTTTTTTTCTACTACATTGATAAATTTGAACTTGGTACGGTCATTTTCAAATACATGTGTAGTATTAGTAAATATCTTAGCCTTTTGAATTATAAATTAATAAATTATAATTATTTTTAAAAATCTGCGGTTAAACCGGTTGACCCACCTGTTCGACCAGTAATTCATTGACCCGAAGGTTTACCGGGTCGATGTCCGGTCCGGTTCTGATAACATTGGTCTAAATAGTTTACATGTTGCAACTTTACAAATACATAAATTGCATTAATTTAGAAATCTTTAGTATATATAACAATTGCTTAGCTTGTTTATATATATAAAAGAATATATTATCTTGGACAACTAAATTTTCATAAAATTAATGTATGTAGAACACTTGTAATTTGTATATGTACCAAAAGGTAGGCCAGGCATGCAGCCAATATCCCGTGTCAAGCTCTATGCGAGCTAGTTTGGCATACGGCCTGAGCATCTTCGGCAACTCATCCACCCATGATATTCCATCACTGGCCTTGCAGACAAACGATTTGTCTCTAAGCAACGAAGGAGACAAAGATAGACCTGGCTTAAGCGCAGGAAGAAACTTTTGTTGCAGAGGCTGTGTTTGCGTCCTACGAAGACTCAGTTTGTTTTGAAAGTAGGCACGGTTAAAGTTACCACGCCGTCGTGCGTATGGAAGGGTGAATGTGGAGGTACCTAAGAGTTCCATTTTTGAGAGAGAGGAGATAGAGAGCGAGATACAGAGAGAGACACGGAACGAGGGTATTGGACTATTGGTTGTAGTTTTAGATGGTAATTCATGACATATGTATTTATAAATGCTGAAGATGTTATTTTTTGTTTGTATATAGAAATGGTCAACGTTGTTCGTTTTCTTTAAGGCAATACAGAGGCGCTGACCCAGAATTTTTATTCATATCATCCATTAAATTTATTTTTTGCCACGCTTAATGAAAATATTTCAAATGGATCTATGGTCATATATTATATATAGAGACAGAGATCACATATAAAGCTTTTTACATTTTCAAACTTCAAAAAGTCGATCCAAATCATTCAATATTCAATCTATAATTAAATGTGCTTGTTGATCAAATTTTACATTTTTCAATTTTGTTTACAATTTATTAAGTCCATTTTAAAACGTTGTTTTCAATTATCCAGCAACAGTTTCTGCAACCAGCAACAGCACCGGTCACTGATAATACTTTCTGCTATAGTGAGAGTTTGGCTAATGCGTTTCCTATAGTATTTCAACAATATGCTTTAGGCTTCAAACCAAAAAATTCAAACCTTTTAAACTAATGTCCTTAATGAGAGTTTTGTTTTCATATAAAAAACTTTAATTTTCGGATTTATGTTCTATCAAGTCAAGCAATCAAAATACGAAGAATTTTGTGTGGATTTTAATGTGAAAAATCCTTCATTTTTTTACCGCTTGACTTGATAGTAAATTAATTTGAAAATTGAAAAAAAAAATATGGATACAAAACCCTCATTAAAGAGGTCAGCTAGAACTGTTTGGATATGTCGTTTGAAGCCGATTTGATAGACTTTGGAGGCCAGAAGCATATTGTTCAAATATTATAGCAAACGCATTAGCCGGACTATATATATATATATAGAGAGAGAGAGAGAGAGAGAGAGAGAGTGGTTGGCTAATATACCAACGTTGGTATAGAGCAGTTCGTTATACCAAGTGGATTTTGTGATTTTGAAGTTCAAATAGCCGATCCGAACTGCTCAAAATGTTCTCCATATTGAGATGTGCTTGGAGACCAAATTTTACATTTTTTTTGAATTTTTTTACTATTTATTAAGCCATATTGAAAATCGCTGATCCACTTTGAACAGTAAAAATTTTTGAACCATCGGATCAACAATTTTCAAAGTGACTTAATAAATAGTAGATATTCGATCACTCTGTCGTTGTTTCTTCAAGGAAGGTTTTATTTGTGACTTTTTTGTGGTAGTTGCACGGTGCAGCAATTGCATGAAAGATATATATATATATATATATATATATGCTGCTGGTGACTGAAAAGGAACGTACAAGGAACGCACAAATGTATTGTGAAGCAATAACGACCGAGTCAAGTACACAATAGTTTCAACTTTCAAGTCCTAGAACTAGAAAGACCTTTTCAACAAAAATATATATATATATATAATTGACCTTGTCCAAGTACATCTTTTTCAACAAAACCAAATCTTTGATTATTTGAAGTTTGAACCATACATTTTCACTCATCTTAAATAATTTCATTCCCCCGATATCAAAAACGGAATGGTCAAGTACACTAGTTTCAACTTTCAAGTCAAAGCAACAAAATTAAGAAATTCATTCCTCACTGAAATAAATCTCATCTAAAAACATCTTTTCCGACAAAAATATATATATATATATAATTGACAAGTAGAACTAGGGTGCTCCTAAGTTCACCCAACCTCTTGTGAACTTGACTCTAAAATATATCGAATCGACTTTAAACGATGAATCCAAACCGTTGAAAATTGTGCTTGGAGACTATATTGAGATGTGCTTGGAGACCAAAGTGACTTAACAATTAGAGAGTTAATACGGTCTGTATCATCAAGTGGTGCCAAACTTCAAAGGTTTAATGACATCCTCAGAGATCTTAACTTGCCATCTAAGAGGGGTATAGTTCTCGATTGCCCAACTAGGTGAAATTCCACCTTCAAGATGAATGTTGAAGCTCTGAAATACAAAGAAGCTTTGTTACGGTATGGTGATGGCAGTTTAATGGAAGGTCCTAGTGAGGAGAAGTCGAAGGAGGCAGAAGAGATGGCAAAGTTCTTGGAGGTATTCCTAGATGCTACGAAGACTTTCTCAACTATGAGGCGACCTTCGTCGCATTGTTATATGAAGGAGGTGTGGTCCATTCGAAGTGCATTGTTAGAGGAAGATGCGAGTTCCAATCCAGTTATGCAAGAATTATCAAGGGAGATGCAAAAGAAGTTTGACAAATATTGGAAAAGCCCGAATTTGATCCTCACACTTGCATATGTCTTTGATCCTCGGAGAAAGATGGTTTGTGTGGAATTTTGTTTCGAAGATGCATATGGAGAAGAGACCATTTTGTACAATGAAAAGATAAGAGAAGTGAAAAATTCGCTTAGAAAATTCTATGACGAGTATGAGAAGATAGCTTGCAATATAGATCGGGCGACAAGTAGTCAGTCTCCACAAGTAGAAAGTAGGATACTCGTCAAAAAGAAGTTTGAGGAGAGATTCTCTAAATTTCAAGTAGAGATCCGTAATCCGCGACAAAAGAAATGCAAATTGGATAGTTATCTTGAGGAACCCTTGGTGGTGTCCAAGGATGAAGAATTCGATGTTTTGGGATGGTGGAGAAGAAACTCTGATTTGTTTCCGATTTTAGCAAAAATGGCAAGGGACTTTTTGGCTGTTCTAGTCTCAACTGTTGCTTCAGAGTCGGCATTTAGTGCAGCAGGCCGATTAACTGATCACTTGCGCAGTTTGATGAATGCTGAAACCATTGAGGCTCTCGTCTGCACAAAAGACTGGTTTGGCTCTATTGAGGGTTTTGAATTGGACAAATATTGTCCATTTATGCGATCTGTTGGTAAGTAATGAATCTTTATTTTCTTAAATTTTTTTAATAAGGGTTTGTTGGTACTAAAGAGTTTACTTAATAATTGCAGGTTACTATGATCTATATAGAGATGCTGGTAAATGCTTTTGGAATAAGAGTAGGTAAACTTAATTTCCTTACCTTAGTACTTAATAATTTATTTGAGGCATAGTCAGTTAGAGTGCTAATTTCCTCACCTCAGTACTTAATAATTTAGTAATCTGGAGCATTAGCACCATTGGCTAAAAATAGTTATTTAGATAGGGCAGTGTCATGAAATTCTTTTACTAAGGGTTTGTTCTACATATTGTCACAGGTCCTGATACAAGAGGAAGAGAGCTATTGAAAGAGATGAAATTCTTTTAGGATAATTTTTGTCTAATGTTTGAAATTGGATTTTAATAGATAGTAAACTTTTTTTAATGAATTGTATTAAGTAGTTTAATTGAAGTTGTGATTTTTTTATTTTGATATTGTTCACTGTTTAATTGAAATTTTGATTTGCAAATTGCACTGCCTTATAAAAATATTTATATTGTTCACTGTTAGAGGAAGCCCGAATTGTAATTCAAGACTTCAAGTTCTGATTTTGTCCACGTTCTTAGGTTCGCTGTTTGTATGACCAAGAATGAAGTTTGACTTTTTTTATAACTAGGCCCAGTTGGTTGTTCATAACTAGAATTGTTTGGTTGTTCATTGTTCGGCCCGATTCGTTGAAACGGGCCTAATTCGAACCGAACTCAATTCTGAACAGAACTAAGTTTTGAACAATATTGAACGGGCCGATCTTGAGCATGGACAATTTGATTTCGGGCCGATCATGAACTAGCTTTATAAATTTCAAGGTTGATCTGGGCCCGATCCTGAACAGGGCTTCTATATATTAGCAGTCCTATTTCACTACAGTAGAACAGTTTTACTGCGACCGGTATCAGCTACCGGTGCTGACGCCGGTCGCAGATAGTTGATTTTTCCCAAAAAGCAAAGAAAAACGAAAATCAGCGGCGACCATGACTTTCAGCGACCATATCTGCGACCGGCTTTCGCCGGTCGCTGAAAGTTTTTTTTTTTTTTTTTAAGGCGCAAAATTTTTTCTGCGAAACTTTTCGCCCCAAAACCCAAAACCCTTGTTCGCGCGCCGGAGACCAGAAAGAAGCCCAAAATCCCCCCCCCCCCCCCCCCCCCAAAACCCAAAACCCTTGTTAGCGCGAAAATTTTCGCCGTTCTCCGCCCAACTCGACGGTTTCTGCCTTGTTCGTCGTGGCCCCTGTCTTCCGTCTCCGCCACAACTCGCGCAGCAGAACGACGGTCTCGCCTTGTCTCCCTGTCGTGCTCGCAACAGAACCAACTCGCTGATTGCCGCTGTCTCCCTATCTCCACGTGCTGAAGCTTGGTGCGAGTCTCAGGCCGCTGACCTCCGCCCCGCTAGCTGGAGCTCTGACCTCCGCCCCGGCCTTGCTCCTCTGACCTCCGCTCCATGCGCTGCAGCTTGGTGCGAGTCTTAGGCCGCTGACCTCTGCCCCGGCCTTGCTCCTCTAACCTCCGCTGATCTCCGCTGGTGGTAATTGATTATTTCCCTTTTTCTGTTGTGCTGCTGTGGGGCTGTTGTGCTGTGGTGGGGATGAAAAATTGAAAAAAAAGGAAAAACAAGGGATAAAATAGAAAGGGACTGTCGAGGAATAAATGGTAAACCATTCTAGATGTCTATATATATTGGAGCTTGATGTTTCCAGTTTGGTTGGCCGTCTTTAATTGTTGTTTTAAATAATAATTGGGTGTTGTTTGGATGATTGTCTAATTGTGTATGCTATGTTTCTTTTCTTTGCCATTTAATTAGGTGAAATTGAGGTTAAATTGTGAAGAGTATCACTGAATGATATATCTCAGAACAAATTTTAAGCCAAGAGTAATAAAATTGCATATATCTGTTTTCTAATTACTGACAGTACTTTTGAAATTTGCATATATGTGTTTTCTCCTGTTTCTCTGATTATATGGATTGATTAGGTTAAATTGAGGTTAAATCAAAGTTTTCAATAGGTTCAGGATTGCTTGATTTTGTTTTTCCAAAAAAGGTATAAAGCCCAGTTCATTACTGAAACTTGTTTTCTGACAGCTACAACAACTCTAAAAAAAACATGCTTCTATTGGCCTCAGCTACACAAACCCACATCCTTACTAACTTTTAGCTAGGAATTTTAATTTGTGCCGCTGTAGTATTACTAAATGAGACGACACAATACCTTCTTTGTTACTCTTTGAATTCTTTGATTTCATTGATTATTTTGTTGGAACCATGACCTGGTAATTTTGCAAATCCACCACCATGGACCTGACCCTGTACCAGAATCAGGTACTGCAATTCTTTCATGTAAACGAACTATATTTTTTATTTCAGGATGATGTATTGGGAATCTGTGTCACATCTGGTTGCTCCTGGCTGGATACTGGTATGATATGCAAATATTAACCCCATAATTTGTTCCTTTATATATATCATCCTGGACAAGGGATTTGCTAGCTCCCTCATTTCTTACTATCAGGTTTGATAAATTTATACTGGTCGGATCAAAATATACAATAAAACACTCACCAATTAGAAAATTGTATTTATTTCTGCTGCACTTGCCGAGAAAATTGTATTTATTCTTGAACTGGTAAAGTATATATTGGGCTTATTCTCTCTAACATTGTATTTATAAGGTTGTGTTGTTAGATATGTAGGTTCTTTAAAAGTATACTATTATTCAAGTATCATTGTCTAATTCGTCAAATGCCGTTATTTTGATACAAAATGCAGGATTTGAAACCAGAAGATGATTGAAGCAGGTTGCTGTGTGGTTGCATAAGTTATGAATTGACATATCTCATTATTTCAATGGCTTGGATTGCTTTTTTGTGCATTATTAATTGCAAAGTATAGTACCGATGTTTGGTTTGTTGAAATTTGTTAAAAGACTTTGTATCTAAATAAGTTTGTTGTAAATAAATTCAATGTGTGATGTTTATATTTAAAAAACTTTGTATACAGTTTTTCAATTTTGTATTTAAATTTGTTAAAAGACTTTGTAAATAGATCTAATATTTGAGTATTAGTAAAAAATACAAATATCAGCGAAAAAGTACTATCAGCGACCGGTTTTCAGTATCAGCGACCAAAATATTTGGTCGCTGATGTCTTAATATGACGTCACCAAAAAATATCAGAGACCAAAATAAAATGGTCGCTGATGATGTATCAGAGACCGGGATGACGTCATTCAGCGACCAGTGACGTCATCAGGCAGGCATCAGCGACCATATTATCAGCGACCGGGTATCAGCGACCAAATAGAGCATCAAAGACCGGCGACATACTTATCAGCGACCAAATATTTTGGTAGCTAATGCCTATTTCTGTTGTAGTGTTTTCACCTCGGATTAAAAGTTCCAAACCTTAATATATTATATAACGATTCAAACCTTAATCAATAAACTAGATGCGTTATTGTTGATGGATCATGTTTCGTAAATTCAATATATATATTAAAACTTGAACTAACAACGAAATTTCTTCTTTTCTTGATCGATCGCAATTTCATCTTGTTAAAATTTCTCAAAATTAGATACTAGTAAAGGTTATCGTTTAATTTGGTAAAATATATCTAAATTAGATATACTAGTCAAGATTATCATTTTGTTAAAATATCTCTAAATCAGATACAAGTCAAGATTTTTTTAAATACAAATAATTCGCAAAATATGTGAGACCCAATTTTGGATTGAACCGCTAGAGCAACAAAGGCAAAAGGCCGTGAACATAGAAAGGTAAAGGTCAAACCATAGTCTAACAAATTTGGATCTCTGTCTTTAAATGGAACTTGTATCTTAATTGACTGCATCGATCTGTATCATACACAAGTTTTGGGTTGAACCGCTTGTATAAATTAGTACATGTATGTAACAACGGTCAAGCTAGAGCAACAAAGGCAAAAGGCAAATGAACATAGAAAGGTAAAAGTCAAACCTCAGTCTATCAAAATTGGATATTTGTCTTTAAATGGAACTTGTATCTTAATTGACTGCATCTGCATCTGTATCATACACAAGTTTTGGTATGACTTTTATAGTCAATTTATCGGTCATTTAATTTGTATTTCAATAAATTTTAAATCACATTTATGCAGAGTTCAACTCAACAATACTAAAAATAATCTTAATTTAAATTAGGCATTCATTTTACACATAACAAAGATTATTAAGGAGGGTCAAGGTGATGAAACTACTTTAATTATAAAGAAGAAATAAAAACACAATAACTTCTTCAACGAGTGTGTATCAAAATAAGAATTTGGGGTCTGTGTAATTGCACTACTATAGAAAACACATTTACTATCCTCTTTACCATCAAGTGACCTAGCAATCCCCTTCCTACAAATCCTAAACCCCCTAAGTCGCTTTGTGTCCTAACCCCGAGCCAAACGGCCCAACTCCTTGAGACCTTCTCTTCTGGAGCCCTCGAGTTCATGCTTGACAATGAGATAACCACCTTTGGCAACATCATTGACGAAGCACTTGGGGTGACAAAAGAGGCTGAAACCCCCAAGCAGGAGCCCGAACCTTCCCAAGATCAATGGGAAGAAAATAACGCCCGACATGACCCGCCTTGGAGGTATTGTCGACTCTGCGCCATGATGGGAGAGAATACCGAGATGGTCAATTGTGATCGGTGTCATTATTGGTTCCACTTAGGGTGCTTGGAAAACACCCTTATTACCTCGGGACAGTACTCCTAGAAATGCTCGATCCATGATCATGAAATTAGATTGATACATAGTGTAACAATTTGGGATGTGCATTTTGACGATACAAATAGTGGACATTAAATATTTATCACTTTTGGTATTGTTAAAAAAACGTTATCATTTAGTCATGTCCTATTACATGAAATGGACAAAATTTGCAAGGCATGACTGGATCTAGGTAGTTAGTTAGTAAACATGTCAAGTAGGTTATCTAAGATTATGTCTAAGGTTATATGTCGAGTTTGTTATATAGTTGTATCAAGTCCGAGATATGATTGTATCTACCTCGCAAATTTAAATATAATGCTTTTATTATCTTCTCTATCTTCATGAATGAATGTCAATTAACATTAGTAACACATTTGAATATTTCCACTAACCTCGGGTAATAACATCCTAACGACATAAAAAAAAAATGGTATGCTTGTTAACACTAACTCATTATATAAATTCCAGTCTATCGAGGGTTTTATTATTTGATTATGGAGACGTTTAACTCCTGACGGACGCAAGCCCTTGCCATTAATTACATCAGAAAGAACTTTCGAGTCTAACTGAACATCTCATTCATTCCAGTATTTGTGACTATTGGTGGTGAACTGAGTAATGGAGCTAAAAAAGGCTCATGTATTGTCATTTTAGTCATATGGTTGGTTCTCGTTTGCTTTGGACATTTATGTTACCATGTGTATATGTATGTGTACATGTGTCTGCATGGTCATATGTGTGTGTGTGTGTGTGTTCATATTCATCTGAGAAATCATTATGTTTGTACAAAAAGGGGTACTTTGGTCATTTTATGATATTACGAAAAATTCATAAATGTTTGTTATTGTTGTACCCTAAAATGTTGTTAAATATAAACTAGCAATATTTTAATGCTTGGAATATACCAAGAATGCATGAAAACTCCCCAAGATGGATTGAGAATGATATTCCAAAGTTCATTGTATGATTATCTATGAGAAACTATGAATTTTGATGTGATATGCAATTTATAACTCAAAATGATTAAAGAGTTATTGAATATTCATGAAATGTGCTGACTTGTCAATCCCTGGATGGTGCCACACAAGCACAGGGGATCTATTACACCATCTAAACTATTCTGGGTGCAAATTTGGGTGCACAAACACGCCCTTACCATTGGGACTCACTTGTCAGCGACTCCATAGTTTTTTCGCTAAAATTCTGATATAGGTGGGCTTGGTGCACAACAATGCAACTCTGTGCGCCGGGCATCAGAGACTCGGCTCATCATATGCCACTAGCACACAGAGTCAATTGAATATTGCTGGGTTTTAAACCAAGGCGCTTGACCCCTTCGATTCACGTGAACTTGGAGCATATGAGCCATGTTTAATGTAATGTTGGTTCACACCTTACCCGATGCACCGAACGCGAAAACCAATCAAAATAAAACAAAAAAGGGAACGGGTCAGATGGGTCATCACCTTTCTTTCTCTCCTTCATTATGAATACGATCTTGAGCTCCGAATTTACTAAAGAGGAAGAGATGTCAAGCAAAAGCTTGAACAAACATGAAAAAGGCTTCCTTTGCTCTACTTTCTTCTGCCTTCTCTTTGAACACACAATCCTTCTCTTGCTCACAATCAAACCCGAGATGCGGGTAAAATGGAAATGTCATGTGAGTAAGCAAAATTAGAGCTTAGGAACTTGAGGGGATTCTTTATGGATAACATGATGCTACTGGGGGCTTCAATTTGATGTGATAATATCTAATTTTGATGCTTACTATGATCGACACCTTGTCGGAGCCGAGCAATGGCGAAATGCATGATTCGGTTGCCAAGGTGGTATGCTGAACCTTGGCCCATGATAAGAGAACATAAACGATGTTCTCTGTCAAAGTCTCATGACCTGAGACGTTTTACTTGAAGCGGACACAAGATAAGCCGATACTGGCCACAGCACACAATATCGCATCGCAACAACTTCTGAGTAGCTGTCTGGTCCCCATGGATACGTGTTACACACTCGTTGAATGATACCAGCAAGAGAATATTCTCCTTTAAATATTGAAGATCACGCAATGCATGCATGCCCCCTCTGACCAACCGATCAATGGGCCAAAACATGACACGTCATCCTTTGAGCTAATCCAAAGGTTCAAAGTGATTTAAATGACATGAAAATATCTGAATCAATGTTAAAAGCATGAATCCTGCCAAAATAGGCGCATGAACATGAATGAAATGATCTAGACCATTGATCAAGCACTTGGTGGCTGTGATGCAAGCTTGTCTACAAGTGTTGCAATTCAAACCCTAGTTGATGCTAGCCTATATAAAGGCACCCATAGTCCTATGTCACACACACAAGAATGATAGATACACCCATAAGCTCTCATATATACTAAAAGCTCTAAGCTTCTTCTTCTCCACTGTCATAGGATAGCCATTAGCAAATCTTTCAAGCTATCCTTTGTAAGCAACAGATATATAGGTAATATAGATAGAAATAGAGATGTAAGCCCTCTGGGGCTGTGCTATGTAATTAACTCCCTTTGAATGGAAGTTTTTAATTGAAATTCTTGTTCTTCTTTACTGTCATACCTCTCCTCTTGCTTCTTTCTCATTTTCTTCTTTTGTTTGATGAAATTGGAACTTATATGTGAGGATCCTGTGATAAAGAGTATAGTTTACATCATAACAAGCATTGCATAGGATCTGATAATCAAATGATACTTCTTTTGTTCCTTGTCTGTTTTCTTTTGTACATAGATCTGATCCAAACCCTTCCTTAGTTCTTAATAAGGCAAATGATGAATAATAATGCATTTGTTGAGCTTCTACAGTTCCTTATGCATTTTAGTTCTTCAAATGTCTTATTAAAGTATTAAAGAAGATTAAAACACAATAAAATAACAATCTGACACCTTTGATCCTCTTAAAGTGAACTTAATGAGTGAAGATGTAGTAATTGAGATATATTAGTTCTTGCTACATCAGATCCATTGGGTTTACTTTGCAAAAGAAGATCAAAGGCCTTAATAATGCACAAATGACAGGTCCAGTCAGGTTGAGCTTCATAACATCCCTGCTGGTACCTTTAAATGAGCCCTTATACACATAGAAACCTGATCTCAGGTGTTGACACATGCTATGATGCATGAAAGCCTTAGTTTCAAGGGGATATGCTGTGTAAATGGTGAGAGAAAGAGAGTTAGGCTATGTACAAACATCAATTATGATTATACATGCTGTGCAGATGCTTACTCAAGGACATCTCAATGATTTGCTCTTTAAAATGTGAAATCACATGTTAAAAATGTAATTTTCAAGAGTCTAGGGACTTTTCTACAAAATTGTCACTGTGACAGAGAATCTGATGTTAAAATATGCTCAGCTGAGCTTGATTGTTATGATCTTGTAGCTTTGATACCATATTTTAAAGTTTTGATCTTGTTCTCAAAGGAACTTGTACCAAATCAGTGGTATAGAACCACTAAATATGGTTATATGTTTGAACCAGACCCATATCTATGTTACAACACTCTGACATAATCCCTGGTATTAAACCACTCAACACAAATACACAACATAAATGCTACTGGTATAGTGATAGGCATTGAAATCTACTCAAATGACCTTTGCTGACAAATCAATTAATTATGATAAGTATAGAGACTAAATTGCAAAATGGATTCCACAGTCAAATAAAGAACTTAAAAACACATAGAATTCTCACAAATTTTACATTTTTAGGATTTTTCTTTGATTTTATATGAATTTCCAAACTTCAGATTTCAAAAATGTGAAGTGTTGTCACACCCCGAGACAACCCGCCACGTATTTCTACGTAAGACGTACACACATTATCAATAACATCCATAAATGCCACATTAAATTTATAAGCAAAAAGAATTCTACAAATTATCATGACAGACACGGCTAGTAAAACAACCACTGCCATGCCTGTTCGATGTATAAATAATTTAAAATAGAAACTAAATTAACAAGTGGCATATTATTTCTTTCAGACCCTTCCTTCTTTGGCTCACTTGTGACCTTGCTCAGTACCTTCATCTTCGTTACCTCGGCTAATTGACCTCCTGATCTATGTCCTTTTTATTTGTATTCATTGCCAGCTAGTCCTTTTCTGGAACCCACATAAAAGTAGAACGGGTGAGAGATCGAACATTCTCTCAGTGCGGGATTTAGTTCCAGCCCGAAGATTTGTAAAATCTTCCCTTTTTATTATACTAAATAACTTGATTCATTCAACAATCACAATGCAATCTACATTATCCTACCATGCAATGCCGTTTATTCATAAAAATACCTGTTACTTTAAAATCTTGTTAATCACTGACCATCACTTTGCTTATGGAGCGTTATATCTCAAACCCGACTGCGACTAGCATTCTCCGCATGTCGATCCCGACCGCGACTAGCAGTTCCCGCGTATCGGCCTTTCCAATATCAAACCCGACTGCGACTAGCATTCTCCGCATGTCGATCCCGACCGCGACTAGCAGTTCCCGCGTATCGGCCTTTCCAATATCAAACCCGACTGCGACTAGCATTCCCCGCATATCGGTCCCGACCACAACTAGTAGTCCTCGTGTATCGGCCTTTCCAATATGGAACCTGACTGCGACTAGCAGCCCCCGCATATTGGTCCCGACCACGACTAGCAGTCCCCGTGTATCGGCCTTTCCAATATCGAACCCGACTGCGACTAGCAGCCCCCGCATGCTGGTCCCGACCGCGACTAGCAGCCCCCGCGTATCGGCCTTTCCATTCATTCAACTTACAACGTTCATTCGTTTTCTTATTCTAGTGTTATAATTAATCGATTCATTTCTTTCAAGTCATATGTCCAAACGGAGTAATCCTATTATTTATTCTCTAAACAAAGTCAAAGGGTTGTTCGAATCAACATGCACAATTCTATAAGTAAATAAAATATACACAAAGGAATAAGTAATTAATTTTACAAAAATTCCAGGCAGCCCGCACCTGTTAGTTTAGTAGATTCTAAATCATCACTCGTGTCTCCAAATTCTTCTCAATTCCGAATCTATATATTTGAAAACATATTTTAATTAATAATATTTCATTATGTGTTCTTATTTATAAAGTTCCTTAATACTGCTTCGTATTATGACCAAGTTTTATATTTGCTGAATTTAAATAAGGATTTCCAAAATTTTATATTTTACTGAAATTTATTTTTAAATCTATAAAAATAATTGTGATCAATTATGAAAATTAAATATTTATTTGTAACTTAAATATTGGAATATCCATATTATATGTTTTGCTGAAGTTAAACTAAAATTTATGGAAAATATTATTTTGGTATGATTCCTCCTTGTTAAGAGATTATAACAATCATATAAATAATTTTCATGCAGAAAGAAGAAAGAATTTAAGAAATATTTTTAGATTATAAAAAAAATAAACTTGATTTTCACATGACCGGAAAAATAAGTACTATTATGATTACAACGTAAATACTATATAAACTATAATGAGATCAAAAGACAATTTATTTTAGTTTTAATATAATTAGAGTAATACTTTCTAATAAATTATAATTCCAGATTTGTAATATTATTAAAGAGTTTATTACTAACCAATTCGGCAATTCATATTTTATTATAATTAACTAAATAAACAAAATTTTCAGATTATAAGAAAAGTACTACCTAATAAATTCCAAATTTCATATATTTAAATAATTTCTTAAAACTAAATCATACAATCCAATAATAAAATATATTCTGAACCAATAAACCAGATTATCGTATCCCAATCAATTCAATTTCTTGTATGGTCAATTTAATCTCAAATGATATAAGTTAAATTACCTTAATTGAAGATTAACCAACGAAAGAAGAGAGAAGTCATGAATCCTTGATAACTTCAGATCATGAGATTTATATATACTAATATTTAATAGTTTTGAGATGGAGAGTGGGAGCTTTGAGACAAATCAAAACAGAAGGGATGGACGGGTTGAGACAAAAACAACAACAAAATAATGGGGGCGGCAGGGAATTAATTAAAGGATGCGTAGTTTAGGGTTTAGCATTTAATTAGGGCGAGGGGTGCGTAGTTTCCACCAGAGAAAATCAAAGGGTACGTTTACGTAGTTTTGAATTTTGAAAGGTTGGTTATTTTGAGAAATGGACTGCTGAAAATTAATTGGGCTGACGTCTCTTTTGATTTGGTCATAAATTTTATTTTATGGCCTACTAATTTATTTGATTAATAAAACACAATTTAAATTGGATCGTTACTCATATTTATTTCTTAATTTAAGTGACGTTGTATCTATATTTATTATGTTTTTAAATCTCTCAGGATAAATTATGTCAATAATGTTGTATATTAATAATAAAAAAATAAAATAAAAATTATTAACATGACGGAATGTTACATTCCTCCTCCCTTAAAAACTCTGTTCAGTCCCCTGAACAGATCCATCCCTAGGCGTATCAAATAGCTCTGGGAAATTTGAGCGCATGGTGTCTTCGAACTCCCACGTCGCTTCCTAACTTGAGTGCCGTAGGTTACCGAAGGTGTTTAAATTTGGAATGTTTTGTCAGTATTCATGTTGGAGACATTACGTTCATCGTAACTCTCCGTTTGACAGAATTGGTGATTTCAAAAGTAATTTATTCGGATATTTATATGTACCTGCTATAGGTCATGTCGAGGTTTCATTCTATTATGTGTTAATAGTGCAACTTCCTCTATTCTAGTATGGTTGCGATCACATCTGTGTATATTTACTCCTACTCACCTTCCACCCTGCCTCACACTCCTTCCCTTGTTAGAATTGTTGTAATTAATGTATTCGTCGATTGGTGAAATCCTAGCTAGTGTTGTTACTCATGTTTATAGTTGGTGGCCCCATGGTTCCTCGAATCATGCCTTCATTCAGAACCAAGTTACTTTGAAGGGGCTTGTTTGGGCATTCTCTAGAGAAATGTCCTGATATGAGGCATTTGTGACATAAGCCATTGGCGAAGCTGCATTGCTCTTGTGTATGCGGTTTATGGCAACGGTTGCACCAAGGTTTTTCGTTAGCATAGAAGTTGGTCCTTGGCATCATGTCGCTACCCTGAATTGGAGGAGATCTTGGAGCCTCCTCCATCCTTGGTTGAGTATTTCTAACAACGCTCAGTTGACTAACACGTGTTTCATAGGATTCTGCGGTGGTAGCCCTCAACATAAGATCGGGCAGCTTGTCTACTCCTAGTATATCAATCAGTTGAGCGAGATGAGGGTTTAATCCGCCAAGGTATTGTTGTCTCAATTGAAATTCATCCCTAATAATATCCGGGGCATACCTCATTAGGTTCTCAAACTTAGAGTTGTACTCAGTCACCAGACTATTTCCTTGCCTGAGGTGGGTGAATCGTGCCTCAGTACCTCTCGTGAGATCACGTCCATGTACCTCCTTTCAAAATGTTTTTCGAATTCAACCCAGTTTACTCGTCCTGTGGTCTCATCCCACCTGCGTTTCAACTCTTGCCACCAAAATCGTGCGTGGCCTTCAAGTAGTTGTGTGGCTAGTTCTACCCTGTATTCATCCGGTGCCCTTAGAATTTGAAATTTGTCCTTGACATTGGCCAACTAATTTTCTGCAGTTAAGAAATCGCCTGTGCCGTCAAATGTTGGTGGGTGTAGTGAAGTGAATAAACGGTACACCTCAAAAAATGGGTCCACTTCAAGAGGTCTTCTTTGTTCGGTTTCTATAGCAATCCGAGCGATTCTTTCAAGACCTTGTAAGAGGGTCTGCAAGTGATTGACCCCAGCTTGGGCATCGGCGGTGGGTGGGACAGGTTCTTTGTCGTTGTCAGCATTTGTCCCGGTTCTAAGGTATCGTGGGACAGTTTTTCGGTTGTTAGCGTTAATTCTGGTTCTAGAGCGTCCTCTCATCATTTCTATAGTTTAAGAAGATAAGATTAAATTTAAAATTTTTTTATATGAAAATAATTGACATGAGAACTTAACAATTATTATTTTTATTTTTTTAATATTGAAAGTTTCCATAACTGTACATAAGAATTCTAAATAAAAAATCGGCCAGATTAGGAAAATAATAATTACATATTAATTACCAAAAATTTCCATACGTCACACTATAATTTTTTTAAATATCAATATTCTTGACCTGTTATGTTTATAATATTTGCTATATGTTTCCTTTTTAGATAAACTAAAATAATAGTAATAGTAATTCGGATCACACACAAGTAGAATTCTGTGCATATATCAACCTTTAACTAATCTAGTTGCTACTTATAAGCATTGTTATTTCAATTTATTACGAAATTTGTTTTAAGCATTGTTATTTAATGGAAAAGATGTTGTTAACTTTATTTATTTAAGGTTAAATTATGTTGTTATTCTATCATTAGTAATATTGTTAATCACTACTAAAATTTTGCTGCGATATAATAAATTACCATTAAAACATATCAACAATAAATATATTCCTTTTTTTTTAATGAAATATCTAACTTTTATCAAATACGAAAATATTTCATATTACATAAAATATTGCTCTTTTTTTTCATTGAGAAAATATCCGAAGTGCGTACTAATGCATTAAAAGAGACAAATATTTTATGAATTTTTTTTTTTTGTGTGTATGAAATTCTAATTGTTTTGTAATAACTCTGATATATTTCATTCCTTTCTTAGACAAGGTCATTGAAGAATTCGAAATTTCCAATTTACCTTGGACTATCTATATCCGACATATAGAGAGTATGTTTAATATGGTTGGAAGTTAAAAATAATTCAGATATAAGTTGTTACATTATAAATTGTATAATTTCGTTTCTATTTCTAAAGATAAGACCTTAACGTATATTTTTACGTAAATTATTATATCTACTTAGAATGTATTAATTTAATTCTAATGACAAGACATTAACGCGCACTCAGCCAACGGTTAGTTATTGATATTGTATGTGCTGGCTCTGATACTAACTTAGTTTTCACATCCCGAGACAACCCGCCACGTATTTCTACGTAAGACGTACACACATCACATACATTATCAATAACATCCATAAATGCCACATTAAATTTATAAGCAAAAAGAATTCTACAAATTATCATGACAGACACGACTAGTAAAACAACCACTGCCATGCCTGTTCGATGTATAAATAATTTAAAATAGAAACTAAATTAACAAGTGGCATATTATTTCTTTCAGACCCTTCCCGCTTTGGCTCACTCGTGACCTTGCTCAGTACCTTCATCTTCGTTACCTCGGCCTCCTGATCTATGTCCTTTTTATTTGTATTCATTGCCGGCTAGTCCTTTTCTGGAACCCACATAAAAGTGGAACGGGTGAGAGATCGAACATTCTCTCAGTGCGGGATTTAGTTCCAGCCCGAAGATTTGTAAAATCTTCCCTTTTTATTATACTAAATAACTTGATTCATTCAACAATCACAATGCAATCTACATTATCCTACCATGCAATGACGTTTATTCATAAAAATACTTGTTACTTTAAAATCTTGTTAATCACTGATCATCACTTTGCTTATGGAGCGTTATATCTCAAATCCGACTGCGACTAGCATTCTCCGCATGTCGGTCCCGACCGCGACTAGCAGTCCCCGCGTATCGGCCTTTCCAATATCAAACCCGACTCCGACTAGCATTCCCTGTATATCGGTCCCGACCACAACTAGCAGTCTCCGTGTATCAGCCTTTCCAATATCGAACCCGACTGCGACTAGCAGCCCTCGCATATCGGTCCCGACCACGACTAGCAGTCCCCGTGTATCGTCCTTTCCAATATCGAACCCGACTGCGACTAGCAGCCCCCGCATGCCGGTCCCGACCACGACTAGCAGCCCCCGCGTATCGGCCTTTCCATTCATTCAACTTACAACGTTCATTCGTTTTCTTATTCTAGTGTTATAATTAATCGATTCATTTCTTTCAAGTCATATGTCCAAACGGAGTAATCCTATTATTTATTCTCTAAACAAAGTCAAAGGGTTGTTCGAATCAACATGCACAATTCTATAAGTAAATAAAATATACACAAAGGAATAAGTAATTAATTTTACAAAAAGTCCAGGCAGCCCGCACCTGTTAGTTTAGTAGATTCTAAATCATCACTCGTGTCTCCAAATTCTTCTCAATTCCGAATCTAAATATTTGAAAACATATTTTAATTAATAATATTTCATTATGTGTTCTTATTTATAAAGTTCCTTAATACTGCTTCGTATTATGACCAAGTTTTATATTTGCTGAATTTAAATAAGGATTTCCAAAATTTTATATTTTACTGAAATTTATTTTTAAATCTATAAAAATAATTGTGATCAATTATGAAAATTAAATATTTGTTTGTAACTTAAATATTGGAATATCCATATTATATGTTTTGCTGAAGTTAAACTAAAATTTATGGAAAATATTATTTTGGTATGATTCCTCCTTGTTAAGAGATTATAACAATCATATAAATAATTTTCACGCAGAAAGAAGAAAGAATTTAAGAAATATTTTTAGATTATAAAAAAAATAAACTTGATTTTCACATGACCGGAAAAATAAGTACTATTATGATTACAACGTAAATACTATATAAACTATAATGAGATCAAAAGACAATTTATTTTAGTTTTAATATAATTAGAGTAATACTTTCTAATAAATTATAATTCCAGATTTGTAATATTATTAAAGAGTTTATTACTAACCAATTCGGCAATACATATTTTATTATAATTAACTAAATAAACAAAATTTTCAGATTATAAGAAAAGTACTACCTAATATTCCAAATTTCATATATTTAAATAATTTCTTAAAACTAAATCATACAATCCAAAAATAAAATATATTCTGAACCAATAAACCAGATTATCGTATCCCAATCAATTCAATTTCTTGTATGGTCAATTTAATCTCAAATGATATAAGTTAAATTACCTTAATTGAAGATTAACCAACGAAAGAAGAGAGAAGTCATTAATCCTTGATAACTTCAGATCATGAGATTTATATATACTAATATTTAATAGTTTTGAGATGGAGAGTGGGAGCTTTGAGACAAATCAAAACAGAAGGGATGGACGGGTTGAGACAAAAACAACAACAAAATAATGGGGGCGGCAGAGAATTAATTAAAGGATGCGTAGTTTAGGGTTTAGCATTTAATTAGGGCGAGGGGTGCCTAGTTTCCACCAGAGAAAATCAAAGGGTACGTTTACGTAGTTTTGAATTTTGAAAGGTTGGTTATTTTGAGAAATGGGCTGCTGAAAATTAATTGGGCTGACGTCTCTTTTGATTTGGTCATAAATTTTATTTTATGGCCTACTAATTTATTTGATTAATAAAACACAATTTAAATTGGATCGTTACTCATATTTATTTCTTAATTTAAGTGACGTTGTATCTATATTTATTATGTTTTTAAATCTCTCAGGATAAATTATGTCAATAATGTTGTATATTAATAATAAAAAAAAAATTATTAACATGACGGAATGTTACAAGTGTGCATAAGCTGCTAGAACTGGAAATGTACCTCTGTCAGCCGCATTGACTTTTTCATGCCCTTAATGACCTTGAAATATGAAATAGAAAATATATTCAGAAACTACAATCTCTTCCAATGATTATAGATATAAAATTTGTCCAAATCCAATCTATATATAGTCCAGATTAAATTGTTGAATTAATTCAAAAATAAATGAAATATTTTGTCACTGCATGGACACATATATATATCCCTACCAGACAAAGAAAATCATAAAAAATGTAAATAAAATTATAAAAATTATAAAAAATTTCCTGAATGTTTTTGACACATCATATGTCATATTAATGATTTAACTAATATATTTCTTTAATAAAAATTCAAGAAAATTTTCATAAAATATACACATGTATGTTCTTCATAATAGTCATAATCCAAAGATCAAAATTATGAACCAGGTTATGCCCCAAGTTGTCCTCTGAACCTAATCATGTTTAATTAAGCTCAAATCCAAGCCCAGCTTTCTATGAATTTCATTCTAAAGCCCATCGGTACCAAGTCGGTACCAAGTCAGAAGCCAGGATGAATGCATCTTACTCAAACCGGTGCTAAACCTCAAATCAATACTCCTAGTGATGTCCTATACTCAAAACGACACCATACAAATGAATAGCCAGAGAAGATCATGCTTGATTTGATGAAAACAAGGTTATGCTCATACTGGTACCGATACACTGCACTTCTGCCAAGAACTGCCGCTTTGATGGCCACCGACAGCCGACAGTGCCACTAACGTGCTCCTGGCGTTGAGACAATGCCAACCATACTCTCCCTGAGCTCCGCTGTGACCGGGAACCGTCAGAGGCTTCAACCCTAGCCGGGAAATGGACCTCTCCAGTGCGCATCAAGTCTCCATCGGACTCCCTGATGTTTTATGAATCTGATTAAGGCGCCAAATAAAAGTTTAAAAACATGTGCGAATCTTAATGAGAAAGCAATGATCCGAAGGTTACAATCCAATGTATTCCTTACAGCCGGGCCCCACGCCATTTTAATACAACCGGGCCATTCAACACAAATATTGACATCATCTTTGCCGAAGCCCAAGCCCATATGCCAATATATAATTAAATGATTAGGCCCATAAGCCCAAATCGTATATCAAGCCCAAATCAGATACCAGAGGACACATCTCAAAGCCCATACAAAGCTTTACACAGATCTCTGAACCTGATATTCAAATCTTGATGCCTGAAACCCAATCCAATGGCCCAGAGCCTCCGTTTATAAACAATTGATAACAAATTTGCATATATTACCCTCTGATTGTTCAAAATATAAGCTGAAGTCCCTGAAACTTTGTATACATGCCCCTGACTTCTCAAAATGGTCCCTGGAAGCCCAATATTCATTCCAGACCCTGTTAAAATCCAAATTACATATCAAAGCCCTCCATAAATTGCACCTAAGTCAAATCTTCATGCCTAAAACCCAATCCAATGGCCTAGAGCCTCCGTTTATAAACAAATGATAACAAATTTGCATATATGACCCTCTGATTGTTCAAAATATAAGCCGAAGTCCCTGAAACTTTGCAAACATGCCCCTGACTTCTCAAAATCTTCTCAAAATGGTCTCTGGAAGCCCAATATTCATTCCAAACCCTGTTAAAAATCCAAATTACATATCCAAGCCCTCCAGAAATTACACCTAAGTCCCTAGAACATACAAATATTCACAAATAAGTCCTCATAACTTATTCATTTCAAATCCAAATTGACTAAAATCAAAACCAAATGAAACCAAATCAAATTATCTATAATTTTAAATGAAATCCAAACATGTTGAAGGCTCAGACATAATATGAAATGACCAAAATGCCATTTTCATAATCCAAATGACATAATTCATAATAAAAAATGTAAAATTTTCAAAAAGGATATTACGTATCCTAAATCACAATTAAAATGACGATGCATATAAATTTTTCATGACATTATAAAATGATCAAAATACCCCTCTTTGTATAAATATCATAACTTCTCCAATGAATATGAATATAAATGCGCATATGCACATGGATATATACATGCGCATTTTAAATATTTTACATTTTTAAAATGGATATAACTTCTCAAAAGACCAAATTTTACATTTTTTGGAAATTTTTTATTATTTTTTCTAAATATTTCAAAGTCACTGTTTTTAATGGTTGTGAACCATTCAAAAATAACTGTTTTCTATCTATCATAAAAAATAGTAATTTTTTTTTAAAATGTGAAATTTAGTCTCCAAGCACATTTTTCTTTGACATCTTGTTTAGCGGTTCGGATCGACTATTTGGTTTTTAAAAATTGAGATATGAGCGTGAAGTAAATTAAACAACATCCTTACTTCGCAACTCTCTCTCTCTCTATATATATATTTAATACATGTAAGAAACCACTCGTGAGAAACTTCTTTGAAATTCTCTGAGTGACGATGAGGTCAAATATCTAACGAGTAAAACCAAGTATATATCAATCGCTGTCGCCTATATTGAAATTTGTTTCATCTCTGAAACAGTCAATAGAGAGAGAGAGAGAGAGAATTCATCAAATGCTCATTGTATTGAATTGTATTTTGTTTACAAGTACAGACTCTTATCAGATAGTTAAGTCCTAACAATTTTCTAACAGAATTCAGTTGCTCTAATTACATTTACTATTCTGTTAGAGTGCTAAGAGTCCTAATCCAAGTGTTCCTCTTGAGCTGTATGCATCAGGTGTAGTCGCACTCTTGTAAGACCAATGATTCTGTTACAATCTCTCTCCACATTTCCTTGCAGTTGCGTTGGTAGATCAAACACAGGCACCCGTTTTTCTCTTAATCTTCTTCCTCGTTAATTGTTTATTTTCTTTGGTAGCTTGTCCAAATACACACACCCGTTTCTCTCTGATTTTCTTCCTCATTGTTTTGTCTTTGCTTTGCTAGCCCAAACACATGCACCCGTTTTTCTCTCCCCTTCCGTGACAGAGTTTGCTATATTTTCTGCATTAAACCCCCTTCTTTAATTAATTATATTTATTCATTAGTTTTAATAACCGTAGAACGAAAAATCGAAATCGGTATCGGCTTTTTGACCGGGGGATCCGAATTGGGTGAATTGGTTGGAATCGGCCCAATCAGATCGGAAACTCGGACTTTTTTAACATAAGTTTGTTTTATACTAAAAATATTAGGAAAAGATAGATAAAAAAATAATTCGTCAACAATTTATGTTTACACAAATGATTACAATTAAATAATCCATTAATTACTGTGTATACATCGAATCCCGTCCCATGCAATTAAATAATCAACAATTTTGGGCCAAGTTTGAATCCCGCCCCATGCAAAAAAAAATTGATTGCTGTGTATAGTTGTGTGTTGAATGGATTGTACAAATTACAATTTACAAGATATATACATGTAGGCATATATTTTAGTAACAAAAGATTGAATGATATAGTAAAAAAAAATTTGATTGTTGTCTGTAGTTGTGTTGAATGTATTGTGCAAATTACAATTTACAAGATATGTACATGTAAATATATATTTTAGCAACAAAAGATTTAATGGTATAGTAAAAAAAATTTAATTGCTGTGTGTAGTTGTGTTGAATGTATTGTACAAATTACAATTTAAAAGATGGGGGAATTTCATGTATCCTCCTCAAAAGTTTCAATATTACATGTTTCCCCCTCCAAAATTAGTAATTACGTATTTCCCCCTTAAAATTGAAAAAACTCACATATTTGTCCAATATAATTCTATAATATGTCAAACATATCCAGTAACGGTAAAATAATGATATTTAAGACTCTAAAAATTACTTATGGACCATTATATCCTTTTCTTTCTCTCTTTCTCTTTGCCTAAGTGGTTGCTCCAGTAGGTAATAA
The DNA here is from genome assembly GCA_964058825.1 of Carex arenaria. Lineage (NCBI taxonomy): Eukaryota > Viridiplantae > Streptophyta > Magnoliopsida > Poales > Cyperaceae > Carex > Carex arenaria. Next base: position 195,280 of record CAXKVW010000160.1, read on the forward strand.
CAATCAATTATGTGTTTGCTCCAGTAGGCTTCTGAGCACCTGATACATGAACACATAGAAACTGCAGGTTCTCCTTCAGCAGCTTCCATGCAAAGCTTGCGGGTTATCCTATTCAAGATTGATTTGAAGCTATATTCTCCACACTGTCAACTGTGTACAATAATCTATGTTAATTGTTCTACCAATCCTTCAACTTCTTGCTTCATTTTGGTTTGGGAATGGGCGCATTCATACAACCCATCTTCTCATTGTATTTGGCTGGATATGGTCCATTTGAAGTCCACCTAATGTGCAACAAAATCAAAATATTAATTCGCAATTATAGTAAAATAGCAACAGAGAATTAAAAATTCAGTGCACTATTCATAGTGGTAAAAGGATAGACATAAAATTAATCACTACACCATCAAAAGGTAACCATATGAGCTAAATGCAAATGCAGTTTATTCTGCTGCATTTATTCTAAAGAAAAATAAAACTCAAGTACATTCTTGTATTGCATCTTCTGTACTTCCTTAGAATTAATCGATGTTACTATTTGACATATGTGCATAAGCTTGTAACTACTTTAGGTTCAGTGTGCTCTACACTGGTGTTGTGCATCACTGGTACCACAATGGTACCACACTGGTACCACAATTATTCTGTTAAAATGTAAGTTCCAGTAACACTTGTGCAAAGAAATTGAAGATTTATCAATCTCCTCAGCTATTTAAAACTACAAAGTAAATACATAATTATTTACTTGAACTTTGAGATTTATCCATTTGTCATTTGATTGTCGTTGCCTAAAAGTAGGAAAGCAAACAATTTCGTTAGATACAATATCATTCAATTTAATTAGAGAGAGAGGCTGGACCTTCACTTGAGAGGCGCGCTGTTAGAGAGAGGAGCGTGTGATAGGGGAGAAGAAAAGAGAAAAAGCAAGAAGGGTAAAATGAGAATTAATATAAAGTTAATGTTAAATATGATGGATTTGATAAATATGTGAGTTTTAACAATTTTAAGGGGGAAATACATAATTACTTATTTTAGAGGGGGAAATATGTAATATTGAATCTTTTGAAGGGGATATACGAAATTCGCCCTTAAAAGATATATACATGTAGGTATATATTTTAGTAACAAAAGATTCGAATTCCGCCCCAAGCAAAAAAAGTTTCAATCGCTGTGTATAGTGCACTTCGGCCAAATTTCACTGAAATTTGACTGTTCCGACCAAAATGTGACTGAAATTGAACCGTTTCGGTCGAAATTTGACTGGAATCAACACATACCGTGTAACTCGGACTGAAATAGGATCGATATTATCCGATTCAAGGCCGGAACAGCTGGTTTTTCCTTCTATGTTAATAACTTCTTTCTAGCAAGTTTATTTTCTATTAAGCGCGTGAACTTTTCACTGTACGTAGTCTGTAATGTCACTATACTTTTGTAAATTAAATATAGAGATTTCGATGTCATAAATTGAAGGGAGTGACTAATAGTCTCCTCCATTCTATCTCCTAATTGTCCCCCTAACTAACTTATCCATAAAATACAATGGGGACCACTAACTAACTCGGAGAAATAATAACTACTTGAGGGACCACTTAAATTTGAAAAAATTTACAACTAGCTCGTGTAAGTATTCATACCTAAGATATCAAGTATTTAAATAAAAAACAGGACATCAACTTTCTTTCACTACTACAAAAAGAGCAATCCTACACTGCACATTGTACATAGATTTGGCTATTTTATTTAAAAACCGTGTACTAAACAGGAGTTTTCTAATGTCCAAAATATCTGTCATAATCCTACACGGATATTTATTGAAAAATCAGTGTACAATTGTTTGGGAAAAAAACCGTGTGGGAATGAAATAATTGTACATGGATTTTTCATTAAACATCCGTGTAGGAATATTTAGAGAGCTACACGGATTTATATTAAGAAAACTTTGTAGAAATGTAGGAATTGTACACGGACATTTTATTAAAAAGCAGTGTAGGAATGGTTAGAGAACTACACAGATTTTTTATAAAAAATCCGTGTAGGAAGGGTTATTGTACACGGATTATTTGCTTAAATAATAGTGTAGAAAGTCTTGAGAAAGCTACACAGATTTATAGTGAAAAATCCGTGTAGAAAGATCTTTAAGGACTGTCTCACATCCTAGGAACACAGTTCTTAAATTAGTCCTTTAAAAGAATAACTGTCTCCATTTAATGGAGCTCTATCAAGTTAATTAATACAACTTTTACCCCAATTTCGTTCAATCAGGACAAATTATGATGTGTACCTAAAGAAAAAGGATTATTTATTAAGTTTCCATGGGTAGGCCGTAGGCAAGCCCATTTTAGAATCCGGTCTACAAAAGAATTTTTTTTTTCTAGAAATAGACAGCTGCCCTATAGTCTACTACATCCGCCTAAAATAATGTTGCTCTTGATCTTTGCCTCCAGATTTCATCCTCCAGTGACCGCCCGTGAAGTGAATATTAATTTAATATGGATGCGTTTGGATGAATCAAGAATAGTAGCAAGAATAAAACTATCCTCAATTTTAGGTTAGTAGCTATTTCAACATTTTATAGGAATAATAGAATAGTGGGCTATCTCATAAAAGACAAATAAAGAATAGTGACCATTTGCTAATCCAAACACATCCAAATGCTGGATAATAGTTTGGAATAGTGCTAATCCAGAATAGTAGCTATTTTTCACCCATCCAAATGCACTCATAGGGCTTCTTTGATGATGGTATTGCCTACTATTTCCAAAATATTTTGTAACTCGAGTAGTAGAGCAACCAAAAGTACTTGACGATCGAGGGATTAAATGTGGTATTAGATAAATAGATTGTTATCTATCAATTTCCGATTTTTTTTTAATTTATGGTTGAAAAATGTATATTCAAATATTTAAAAAATCATATGGAAATTTAAAGATCTTCACACGAAACTCTGAACATTGTAGTACACACAGAAATTTTAGGAGTGTGCTTACAAGCGAAAATTATTACCATGATTTCAAATGGGGAGTGCTATACTTAGTGCAGAGGTTGAGATTTTGAGAGCTGAAATTCTAAATACTGATTTTGCCCTTTACTTTTATCTTCATGATCCATTTGAAATTAGTTTTTAATTCATGCCGCATTGGAGTTATATATAATTTAGTTTTGACTCTATTGTTGGGGATAGGGCTGTACAAAAAATTCGTAGTTCGTAATTTGATTCGAGTTTGATTCGAAAAAGTTCGAAAAAAATTCGATTCGAAATTAAATTCGATTCGAAAGAAATCAAACTGGTTCGATTCGAATTAATTTCGAACCAAATTCGAACCTGGATAGGTTCGGTTCGAAAAGTTCGAAATAAGTTCGAAACCAGCAAATCAATTAAAATATTGCTACGTCAGACTCATTTTTTTATTATTTTTGTCTTTTCTCTCCCTCCGTCTCTTCTCTTTCCTTTCTCTCCTCCCCATCTCTTCTCTCTCCTTTTTCTTCTTTCTCTCCCGTCTCTTCTTTCTCTCTTTTTTTCTTCTTTCTCTCCCCATCTCTTCTTTCTCTCTTTTTTTCTTCTCTCTCCACTAGGATGGGCTGAGTCAGAATGCTCAGAACTAACATCTCCGACTGCCTCCTCGCTCTCTCATCCACTCCTCCGATCTCTTCTACGCTCCATCTCCTCCGCTCCTTCGACGACCTATCTCCGGCTGTCTATCTCCGCTGTCTCCTCCGTTCTCAGTCGGTTCGACGAACCAAATCGAACTAGTTCGAATTTCAACGAATCAAAGTCGAACCTAACTCAATAGTTCGAAACCCTTTTTCGATTTCGAACTAATTCGATTCGAAAACTTACGAACTCGAATTCGAACTTGGCCAAATTCGATTTGGTTCGGTTCGTTTGCAGCCCTAGTTGGGGACTTCGGGTATGTGTTGCATGAATTAAAATAAGCTCTATCAAATTGTATGCCGATGGGGAATTGGAAGTTGATTGGAGAGCAGTTGGACCTGATTCAGCACTCAGATCCACACTAATTTTGAAGCGTATCAAATGGTTAAAAAATTGAAGCATTATTGAGACATGATCAGATGAAAACAATAAGATATTTTAACTTTGCTCTCACAACAAATGCTAGAGACCCACAAACTTTGCAAGACATTAAAATAAAATTTGCAAGACCCACAAATACTAGGGACCCACGTACAATAAACTCTATTTTATGGGAGCAGATTGGGTCGGATGCACATTGGACTCAAACTGAGTTCGATGGGTTCCATAACAGTTCGATTAGCTTTAAAATCCGTGCACACGATATTAAAGTGAACATGCACAGATCTTAAAACGGATCAAACGGTTATGGAACCCATCGGACTCAGAGTCCAATGGACATCCAAGCAAAAATATATGTGAACTTTATATAAAGTCCAAGCTGCTCCCCTATTTTATAAGTCCAAAAATATATGTGAACTTTATATAAAGTTGCAACGACAATGAATTCTGATAAATTTGCAACGTCAATTACCACTAGGGGGTAAATTAATATTCTCCTTCCTTTTCTTCTATCCGAACTCCAAGCAAAACTTTCAAGTATGTGACAAATACTACACATAATTAAAGCCAAAATTAAAAACGATGTAGCAATTAGCATAGCCACGTCAAAAATCAAGTTTATCTGTATCTAACACTGACACATACCAAGATATATACGGTCAACATATTATAATTATACTATGCATGGTTAGCTACCGTGTCAAAATCATGCTATTTAATAATAGAGATATTTCTTGTCGTGCAAGTATATTGAACGACAAAGAATACGTACACATAATAAAGTAATATTTCCTTCATTGTAATTTAAATTATATCGCACCGTCCAGCTAGGAGTCTAGGACTGTAGTATGTATGCAAAATTTGAAAATTATCGTTTTATTCAGTGTTGTATTGTGCATCCTCAGTACGTCACACAAGCTAAGTCCCACAGGATATGGTTGACACCAATTTTAATTACCACGATACATAGGTAATGAGATGGACTAAGGTACTTGACAAAGCATAGCTTATTTTGTAGTGTTTTTAATGTCCAAATAGCTTATCCTAAGAGTTCATTAAGATCTCCATATTTACTTTGCGACCAAATTTTAAATTTAAAAAAAAATAATGTTTTCTTAGAACTTTTAAAAATTACTTTTTTTTTTTTTTATAGTTTGGATTTGCCAAAAAATAATTAGTGTCCACTCACCAAGCACATTGATCCCACCCCAAATTATTTTTTATTGACCATCTCTTGACTCATAACGTGGTTTCCAAACCATACTATCCTATTCTTCCCCTTCTTAAACCTTCACTTGGATCCACCCCAAATTATGCCCACTCACTCTATAATCTTTATTCCTCTCTGGTACAGTACAGTAGTACTGCTGCAAAGAACAGAAAAAATCAAATATATTCATCAGTTCGGAAACACCCCATAACTAAGATGCAACAAATATTTTCCCAACATGGATCTAACCTGTGGATGTGGAGTTTGTTCATAGGCGCTTTCTCCTTGCTTCTCCTATGGGGAGCAGCCCGAGCACTTGAATGGGCATGGATTAGGCCGAGGAGCCTAGACCGGGAGCTCAGGGAACAAGGGCTGCATGGTACTGTGTACCGGTTCCTTTCCGGTGATTTGAAGGAGAACATCCGGTTCTACAAAGAAGCACAAGCCATGCCTATGCCCCTTTCGCACGATATTCTCCCTCGTGCTGCGCACTTTCTTCATCACAGCATGAAAGAATTTGGTGAGAACAGAGAAACCGTATTATTATTTTCTCTTAGTTTTGGTGGGTGAACTACGAGAGAATTATCTTTGTTTCTACTATATGCTTATCCAATCTTTCCTCTATAGTCTTCCCCAATCAAAATTACCTATAAGTCTTCCCAAATCATATATTTTTCTTCTATAGTCTTCCCAAATCAAAATTACCTATAAGTCTTCATATTGCAATAAATTTTATCACCGACGGATATAATATCATTGGCATAATCATTCAGTGATATGCTCTTAACCTGTTTGATTAATATTGATTTTACTTTCACAAAATACAGGAAAACAGTCTTTTACTTGGCTTGGGCCCATGCCAAGAGTAACCATCCGGGATCCTGAATTAGTGAGAGAAATCCTATCCAATAAATTTGGGCACTTAGAGAAACAAAAAATAAGCCGATTTGTTCGGTTGTTAGTTGATGGGCTCTCAAATTATGAAGGGGAGAAATGGGCTAAGCACAGAAGACTTCTGAACCCTGCCTTTCATGTAGAGAAGTTAAAGGTAATTTATGTCAGAAAATAAAAATTAGGAAGGTACTAATGCTTTTCGACATATTCTGGTTCTTACTTTTGTGATCTAGGTGTAATTGTATCTACATAAAAAAAAAATTAGCTACCTATCATAGAAAATTCTTTCATCCGACCAACTTTGTTTGGCACCTATTTGTACCTGTGGGAAAAGTAGGAGCAATCAATGTTTGTGTATAGTATTAGTAAATCCACATCAGAAAAGCATGACTATCCTCCCTCTATCTCTCTCTGTTTTTTTTTTTTTTTGAAAGATTGACAGTGAGTTTATCTCTCCTTCTCTCTTTCTCTCTTTTTCTCTCTAAAAGCAAGGTCCTGTTTTTCTCCAAATGAAATAGCGGATGTTGATCCAGTATTAGTGCCTCAGGAATCTATAGTTTGATCTGGTACCATCAATTGTTTTTTTTTTTCTGAGAAAAGTTGGATGTTGAGCCTTCATCTCTAAGATAGAAATTTGTGCATTGCCACGTACCGAACTAATTTTTCAGATAAAGATGTCCCCTTTAAATATCCATAAAGATCTCTTTCCGAATTTTTTAACCTGCAACCTCCACATAAAGACATTGTCTTTTGCCAGTAGACCAATAGCTTATTCATGATGTGTATTTTATATATTAAATTGGTATTGGTTTCAGTTTATCCTATTATATCAAGGTTTAAGCCTTAATAATTGAAGTATTAGGTAGACACTTTCATATGAACTAATATGTACGAGACTGTTAATTATTAACATCATTTCATTAATAATTTCATTATAAAAAGGAAAGTACGATTTCTCTGCAGCAACTATTCAGTTTAGGATGTCAGATTTAACACCACAAGTTTTATAATGATTATTATGAATTTTGATGTTTTGAATATTGACTATATATGTGGATATAACACTTTTATTATTCTTAATTGTTGCTGCTACTTTTCAGAGGATGCTGCCAGCATTCTCTGCCTGTTGTGATGAGCTAGTTGACAGATGGGAGAACTCAGTGGGGCCCGATGGGTCATTTGAGCTTGATGTTTGGCCAGAGATGCAAAATTTAATTTCAATTTTAGGTGACCATGATACTATATGAAGTGCTTCGCCTGTACACTCCCGTAACTATGCTTATCCGTCAAACATACAAAACCATGCAAATTCGAGATTTAACCATTCCACCTGGTGTGCTTCTAGCATTGCCAATACTATTCATCCATCATGACCCTGACATATGGGCCCTGACGCAACAGAGTTCAAACCAACACGGTTTGTTGAAGGTATCTCAAAGGCAACAAAGAATGGGCAGTTAGCCTTCTTTCCTTTCGGGTGGGGTCCACGTATATGCATTGGCCAGAATTTTGCACTTCTTGAGGCTAAGATGGGGCTAAGTATAATTCTCCAACATTTCACATTTGAGCTGTCAGAAAAATACCAGCATGCTCCATACACTGTTCTTACGGTACATCCTCAGTACGGTGTACCAATTAAGTTCCACAGGATATGATTGTCACCAATTTTGTGAATTGTATTGTATAATGTATGATCAATTAATCTTGGTAGTTTTGAATAGCTTATTAAAAAAGTAATTGTGGAATGTTACTCTGTGTTAGATATGAAAATATGCAACCTTTTGGTCTCCCAGATTCTGATTGTTTTTATTTGTAGCATTTAAAATAAAAATAAAAATGTAGCATTGTTCTCGGAAAATTTTACAACATAGCAAGAATGTTGTGGTTTATGGAAATAAATCTGCTGCGATTCCAAAGGATGTCTCTGCGATTCCAATCCCAATCGTTCATATGTTTCGAGATTCGTGCACATGCAAAAACTAAATTCTTTTGAGATTCCTGCATTCCAATAAATAAACAGTTGGGATTAGAATCGCAGGGACCCTACGATTCTTTGGAATCGCAGCATATTTATTTCCTATGGTTTATATATCGCATTCGAGCTATCTAACATTTTTTTCAGATACTATATATTGTTCAGAGCATTCATTTTTTTTTTTACTATAAATTATCTACTTCAATCTCTAAATAATTTTTAAAAAAAATAGAAATAGTTATTTTATACAAGGCATTTTGTTTTAAATTACAAGGGAAATTATTTCTCAAAATATTATTTGCAGGAATAATTATTTTTAAATTAAAATGTTATTTGCAAATATTTGTGGCTGATATTCCTGTAATATTTGCAATATATTGCTTTTAAGTAATAACCGATTATCGTTTTCACTGCACTTAAAAGTTATTCAAATTTTTATTTACCCATTTACTCTTTATTGTATTCAATATGTCATTTAACTTCTCTCTCTTTCTTATTTATCCTTTACACAATAATTGTGAGCTTGATCATTGTTATATCTCCTGGGAAAATAACAAAAGAAAAAATATCCTATTAAAAATTGCTGTTAAGAATTTGTACCAGTTGTACTTTAGTGATGTATGCCATTATATATATATTGACTCTTCTATTATTTCTTTATCAATATTCAAATTAATATCTTATTATGTCCATTGAAGCATTCAAAGACTCAAAGTGATGATAGCAACCAAGCTGTCAAAAGTGAAACTACCTGATCCCCAGTTGATGTGTTTTTAGGCTGGTAAAAATGAGTTTCAAATACATAAAAATAAATAAAATATATTGGAGGAGCCGGAACGCTCTTGATCCGGGCACCACATACAGCACCTCCCAGTTATTCTTTTCCTTAAAACCAGTGTTGTAAAATGCTGTTCATGCGGCCGTATAGGCTTATGCGGTTCGATTCCGTATGAAAATTTTCATGCAGTCTCATATATGCGGTTTCGCATGAAAATCATATATTTCCAGTTTAAAGAGGCATATTGATTTTTAATCATACAATTATTTGCATTTGGCATCATGCGATTCTATCACTAAGTATCAATTAATTAATTGTTTGCATATGGTTAATTTAGTGAGTTATTTTAGAATCAATGCCTCTGCTCATACCCAATTCTGATATGCTCAGACCCAATTCATTGAATGATTTTAATATGCTGGAATTTGATGTAATTCTTTTCTCTGACATAAGTGAAAATAAGTTAATATATAGTTTAAAATTCGTATATATAAGTCCGCACTAAAATTTGCATATGCGGTATATAGTGACCTTCTGTTTGCATGAACAAAACTGCATTTTACAACATTACTTAAAACTATACTTGAGAGTTTCCTACCTCATATGGATATGGATCCAAAATAAAAATACAGATACAAAAAGTTCTCTCATAGGGTCATGTACAAACCCTATGAGTACAAAAGGCCCTCGTAAACTGCTCATGGGCCGAAAACAGACCAGGATTGGGACTCCCATAGGGGCCAACCCGGAATTGAACAAACTAGAGCCCAATCCAGCAACAACTAGGCCCAGCAAGACCCGATGAAGATCTGCCCCAACATGGGCCCTCTCCATGGATCTTGAGCCGAGAATAAACTGGGATTCGGACCCTTCCTGGAGTCAAATCCGACATCAAATAAAACAAGGCCCAAGGTCTAACAATAGATAAGTCTGACAAGGCCCAACAAGAACTCCTCCCGATAAGAGCCCAATGCCTCAATTGAACTAAGATATTTAGGCGTCCATATAAATATTCCAAGATGAACTTTTTGGGTTTTTTGCCCCCCGATTTTTTACTCAGTTTTAGTATGGTATTGTGTTCCACATTTTTTTTTTTTATGATTCAGGGGCTCCGGTACAGTATGACGTCCAGGAGGAACGCCATACCGTGCACAAGCCTTCTAATTCTTAAAATTTCCTCATATCGTATCCCATTATTATTTTTTATTATTTTTCTATGTACTATTAATAATTTTTTTTGGGAAAAAATAGATCTTGAAAAACATTAAATAAGAGTAATTAACTCTATGGGTAAATATTAAAAAAGAGTGAAGGGATCTATTAAATATATTGAAAGTATAGGGATAAAGAAAAGTCTTTAAGAATAAATATAAAATTTACCCTTCTTTTTTCAAGTAATTTGAATTGACGCTATTTTATTTCCGGTAAGTTTGCCTTTGAACAAATGCCAAGGACATTTGAACAAATGCTAGGGACCCACAAAATTTGCATTTGACCTTGCAATAAACATTATTATAGAATGATTTATCTTGTCTGGAACAGCATAATTTTTTTAAATATTAAAATAGATATGAACTTTATACAAATTTGCAACGAGAATGAATTCCATAAATATTTTCATTTAATTTAAATAGGGCAATACTTTGGAGATGGTCTCATATGAGAAAGACTCCAATGCCCTATTGTTTCATGTTCCAATTTTACCCCAATATCTTAATTATAAGTTTATAACACTCAAACGAAACAATTCCGATTGAAACACGGGACCAATTCCTAGTATTAATTAGGCGGAGGATTTAGAAAGATGAAGATACATCGAGTAATCAATCTGCTAATACCAAATTGTCTTGGTAGGAAAATGATTTTAGTTTTTATTTATTTTTATTTAATTTTTTGTATTCGTATATATTTGTATGTACAGAGAAATATAACACACCATTAATATGATTTTACCAATAATCTCTACTATGAAACAGTTCTATCAGACTTAAATATTCATATCGTTTGTTGCCAATATCTGCTACACCTAGTATTTGGTTGTGTTGGATAAAACAGTTCTATCAGCCTTAAATATACCTATCAATTCAGTTGGAGAAAATGGGTTGGGACTTGGGAGGATGAAATCTGGAGGCAAAGATCAACAGAAATAGTACAGAGTAACATTCCACTATATATTTTCAATAAGCTATTCAAAACTACTCAGAATAATTAATCCTACAATATGCAAACCCATGTCAATCATACCCTATGGAACTTAATTGGTGCACCGTACTGAGGATGTATGGTCATAACAGTGTATGGAGCATGCTGATACTTTTCTGACAGCTCAAACTTGAAATGCTGAAGAATCATACTCAACCCCATCTTAGCCTCCAGAAGTGTAAAATTCTGGCCAATGCATATACGTGGGCCCCACCCAAAGGGAAAGAATGCTAACTGTCCATCCTTTGTTGCCTTTGAGATGCCTTTAGCAAACCGTGTTGGTTTGAACTCAGTTGCATCAGGGCCCCATATGTCAGGGTCATGATGGATGGATAGCAGCGGCAATGCTAGAAGCACACCAGGTGGAATGGTTACATCACCAAGTTGCATGGACTTGTAAGTTTGACGGGTAAGCATAGTTACGGGAGTGTACAGACGAAGCACCTCATTTAGTATCATCGTCACCTAAAATTAAAATTAATTTTTAGGTATGTGAAATAACAATATATAAGGATGTGTTTCTAAATCAACTTTGTTTTTTAACATTATAGTAGAAAATTCTCCCTTCTAAGTTCTTCACAAACTAACTTAATTGACTTGCAGTTACAGCAACTACCGTAGTCCAAAGCCAGCATCTTTCAGGATTTAATTGTCCCATACCACTGGACACACAGAGTCTTGTGAAAACCAAATTAATTAGTTGAACTTGAGCACAAAGTGGCAACATGATAATTCAGAATCCACATAATTTATATTTAATAACTCACAATCTTTAGTTGGCCCAAGCCATCAAAATCTGGGTTTTTCCGCCCAATATCTTGCAAGACCTCCTCACGTGCTTTTTCTTGCCACTCAGGATGCATGCTCAACACAACCATAGTCCAGGTCAACAGGACTGCCGTGGTCTCCTGTCCTCCAAAATAAAATAGTTTGCACTCTTCTATCACATCGTTAGTAGTCATGCCTAGACTTGAGTGTGATTTGCCATTTTGCCCCATTTCCCTGATGTTTGATTCCAACAAAAGACCAAGCAGGTCATCTTTTGTGGTCTCTCCATTTTGGATAGCCGTCTCCCTTTTTGCAATTATGCCCATGAGGAGTGTTTGGACCTCTCTTGTGATCTGCTTCATCCTCCTATTGTTTGCAGTTGGTAGGTACCTTTTACACCAGTGAATGAGGCTCAATATCATTTCATAATTCTTCAAAAGAATATTGACAGGTACCCCAGCTCCTAGGCAAGGCTTAAACTGGGTCTAGAAATTAGAAGAGCATATTTAGTCATCATTCATTTTACCTTTTCTGTTTATGTTTGTTTGTCTGCTTGCTTGTTAGCTTTCTATTGATTTTTTAACATAGCTCTTAAACCTGGTTACACAATACTGCTATATTATTTCAAGAATGATCTAAAAAATTTACAAAAAAGAATTATATTATATTTTTATCTCTAAGTTATACATTATCAACAAATGTATAGTAATAGTACATACGAATGGGATAATACAGAAGAAACGGAATGTAAATTGGTCAAATTCTGCATAGTCTGTTCTTGTTCACAAATGATCAAAAATCAAATAAAAGCCAAAATTATAAGGGAGATTCATACCAGATGGAAGGGAAGAAAGAGGTGGGAACAGATTTGATGAGACGCTCAGCAAGCTCGCTTTGGAGCTGGGAAATGCGTCTCCCTTCCTGGTAACTACTATCAAATGCTGCCCTTGAAATGACATCTCCTGTTAAATTTTGCATCTCTGGCCAAACATCAAGCTCAAATGACCCGTCGGGCCCCACTGAGTTCTCCCATCTGTCAATTAACTCATCACAACAGGTAGAGAATGCTGGCAGCATCCTCTGAAACGGAAAATGTTTTAATTGGCTTCTCATTAAAGATAATAAAAGTGTGATATCCACAGACAGAAATCAAAACATCAATTTTTTTTTTCTAAAACTTACGCAGTCAAATTGACATCTTAAAACTGAACTGTTGCTTCAGCAATCATACTTTCCTTTTTTATCAATTGATGAAATAATGTTAATAATTAACAACGTCTAGTACTCTAGTACATACAAGTTGATATGGAATGACTATCTCAAACTTTGATTAATTAAGGCTTAAGCCTGATACAAAAGAATAAACTGCATCCAGCGGTACCAATTTGGTACATAATTTTATATAACACAACACAAACCACTACAATACCAGTACCACAGCAAACTGTTGATTTCTGAGGCACTTATATTATCCACCAAAATTGCTCTTTTTACCACAAATACAAATAAGGTGTCAGACAAAGTGTCGGAGGAATAAAGGATTTTGCTATCATATGTATTTCTCTGTGGAAGATTACATATGCTTAGCGGCAAAGCACTTAGATCACAAAAGTAACAACCAGGTATATGTCCAAAGCATTTAGTACTTTTCTAATTTATATTTTATATCATAAATTACCTTTAACTTCTCTACATGAAAGGCAGGGTTAAGAATTCTTCTGTGCTTAGCCCATTTCTCCCCTTCATAACTCACAAGCCCCTCAGCTAGCCGACTGACTCGGCTTACTTTTGGTTTCTCAAAGTGCCCAAATTTGTTGGATAGAATTTCTCTCACTAATTCTGGATCCCTGATTGTAACTCTTGGGAAGGGCCCAAACCAAGTAAAAGACTGTTTACCTGTATTTTGTAAAAGTAAAATCAATATTCATCCAATATGTTAAAGAACATCATTTTTTGAAAACTAAGCAGAGGCCAGGATAAAGAACAACAATGTTTGATTATGCTAAATGATATTATATCCGTTGGTGATGAAGATTTATTTTTAACATTGCTTTTGTGTATTGCTTTTTCATTGACTTAAATAAAGAGATTACAAGGAATTTATAGACAGAAATTGTGCTAAACTAGAAGTGAACTACACTAATAAATATGCCTAAACTACAGTTAACATCTCCGGTTAAATTTGAATTGAGCACTAGAAGAGGAATATAAATCAGTATTCAGTTAGGCGCACCAGTGAGCTGGTAGCTAGGTAAGTGGTATTTCCAGATTTTATTCTCTCAATTGTGTATTTGAATGGATGTGACCCTTGTGTATCCAGTACAATTTGAAGACTAATTGATAAATTTGAATTTTAGGAGGACCACAAAGAAAAATAGAATAAAAAAATTAGCAGGGATTGGATAAGCACCAAATTTGGTGGTATAATTCACCTACGAAGACTAAGAGAAAATAAGATTTCTCAGTTCGCACCAAATTCTTTCATGCTGCGATGAAGAAGGGGCGCAACGCGAGGGATAATATCGTGCGTAAGCGGCATGGGCTTGGCTTGCGCTTCTTTGCTGAGCCGGGCGTTCTCCTTCAAATCACCAGCAAGGAACCGGTACACAGTACCACGCAGCCCTTGCTCCCTGAGCGCTCGGTCCAGGCTCCTAGGCCTAAGCCACGTCCGTTCAAGAGCTTGAGCAGCTCCCCATAGGAGAAGCAAGGAAAAAGCGCCTATGAACAAACTCCACAGCCACAGGTTGGATCCAAATTGTGAAAATGTTTGTTGCATCTTGGTAGTAGTATTAGAGAGGAAGAGGGATTATAGAGTGATTGGAATTAATTTGTGGATGATCGAAGTGAGGGAATAAAAAGGGAGAATAATAGATAGGGAAGTATGGTTTTGAAACCAAGCCAGTGTCAAAAAGATAGTCAAAATTTAATAAGTAGCTCACAGGCCACAGCCTCACAGTCGAAGTGGCGAGTGGCGACAGGGATCCGTACAAAAAAAAGCGTCCGCGTTAAAATTTGACTTTTTTCCTTGTGTGAAATAAAAAAAATATATATCTATGTCTATGTTCGTATATCTTTATGTGAAATAATTAAATACGGAAGTTCAACTCTTTTTTTCTCCGTACAAAAAAAAGGAAAAAAAAAAGAGCCGAAATTTTTTTTTCCACACCACAAAATTGGAATAAATTGAATACCTGTTCCATTTTTTTTTTACCAAACATACCACTCTTGCGGACTGAATCTTCGCATTCAGAATTGTTGTTGTGCGGACCGGAGAGGCGCACCAAGAAGTGCACGAACTGAGCAGGCAAACCCGAATGCACGGACTGAGCGGGCGCACTGCGGATGCGTGGGCTGAGCAGACGCACACACAAATTCGTTGATTGGGCATGCGCAACCAATTTCTGGTGCTATAAAGCTCTTGGAGCACCAAAATTTTCTTTTACAGCGGCTCCAACATAGTAACCAGCGATAAAAAAGGTAATTTTTTATTTAAATATTGTAGTTATAATTAGATAGATTATATATATATATATAGAGAGTGACTAATATGATTTCAGTAGTATATGGGCCGAAGTGCTTACAGTTCAAATTTGAAATTTCAAAATCCAAAAAGTCGATCTGAACCTTTAGATGTGTTCTCCATATTGAAATGTGCTTGAATACCAAATTTTACATTTTTTTTTGAATTTTTTTGCTATTTATTTAGCCACTTTGAAAATCGCTGATCCAACGGTGGATCAGCGATTTTCAAAGTGGCTAAATAAATAACAAAAAAATTCCAAAAAATATAAAATTTGGTCTCCAAGTACATTTCAATATGAAGAACATATCTAATTGTTCAGATTGACTTTTTAGATTTTAAAATTTTAAATTTGCACCGTAAGCACCTCGGTCCATATGTTACTGAAATCATATTAGTCTCTCTCTCTCTCTCTCTCTCTCTCTATATATATATATAGTTAAACTACTCCAAATGGTTTGAATGGTGTCCAAATTTGATAATATATACCATAATTGTAATACATTGTACCAAATTGCTTGAATGGTGTCATAAATTGGTTATTTTACCGAAAGTGTACGAAATTAATCTTGTATTGCACTATTATTTTACCAATAATGTCCAAAAATTATCAAAATTGATTAAAATGCACCCAATTTGTACAAAAGTTGTGCAAATTACTCAAATTGTACCATTTTTTTACTCTTAGTGTTCAAAAATTACCAATTGTTATTTTTATCCTAGTTTTAGTAATGTAGACCAAATTAGAAATGCATCTAATTGGTCTTGAATGATTTGCAAATAACCAAAAAGCTACCTTTATTTACGTTGGTGTCCAAGCACATTTTAATATAGAGATCACATCTAACGGTTTATATTGACTTTTTGGACTTCAAAAATTAAAAAATGACTTGGTTGTACGAGACTTCAGGAACAACTGATTTGATATTAACCAACCTCTATATATTCACATATCACTACAGCAATTTTAGTCTTCTGTGACCGGCATCTATGACTGGCGCATCCATCGGTCGCAGAAGACTATTTAAAAAAAAAAAAAAAACATTCGTGACAGAACCATCTGTGACCGGCGCCACAACCTTACTGTGACCGATTTTGGCCGGTCACAGAAGGGTCAGTACTAAAAAATCCACGCAAACCCCTCTTTTTTCTTTCTGTCTCCCGCGCGCCTCTGCTCAAAAATCCCCTGACGAACCCTAAACGCGACGACGCCTCCGCTGACGACGTCTCCATCCTCCGATCTCGCCTCTGATCTCACCTCTGGTTTTTTTCTTCTTTTTTTGATCTGTTTTTTGTTTTTTTTTGTTTTTGATATGTTTTTTTTTTGCTTTTTTTCCGTTTTTGACCTATTTTCTGTTTTAGTTTTCCGTTTTTCTTTTCTGTTTTTAGCGTTTTTTTTATATGTTTTATTTTTCTGAATTTTCCTTCTTTTTTTTTTTTCTGTGTTCAGTTTTATGATTTTTTCTGTTTTTTTTTTTTTTTGCATTTTGTTTCTGTTTTTTTATATGTTTTATTTTTCTGTTTTTTTTTCAGTTTTCAGTTTTGATTTTTTTTTTTCAATTTTGATTTTTTCTTCTACGACCGGTGACGTCATCATGGGAGTCATCAGCAACGGAGCAACTGCGACCGATGCATCTGCGACCGATTTTGGTCTTCTGCGACCGATTTAGTTATCTGCGACCGGCGCCTCTGCCATCTGCGACCGATTTGGCCGGTCACAGATAGGCCGATCTGCTGTAATGTATATAAAATATTTCTAGTGTACACATATAAACTTTTAAAATAGTTAGTTTTTCCATAAAAACATCATAATATTCAGTATCTCAGTAGAAATTAAACATTATTTTTCTCTCTCTTTTTATTTATTAAATTTGATTTTTAGAAAATATATATCCTTTCATTTCAAATAAATATTTTCCTTTAAATTCCTCCGTCTATTGAAATTGAAGCTATTGATACCGTTCGGCATGGTGACTAAGTATTCTTAAAACTCCTTGAGCTGTTAATCCTACCGAACATGTCTGCCTAAGTTGAGATTAATGATCTCCTTAGTTAAGTCTTGCTCTCCTTAAAAGAAATTTGCCTTCCTTAATTTGTGCCTCCTTGAAAGCTAAAGTTGTACTTTCCGACAAAACTACCCTAAAAAAATGAGCTGCTTAAATAATCCTTTGGTGCCGTTCGGCAACAACGGATTAAGTCTCCTTAAGACTTAATCTGCTTCCATTAGCTTTCTTAGCTGCTTAATTATGCCGAATACCAATTATTTAGCGCGGATTAAGAATACCTCTTTTAGCCTCCTTTTGTCTGGATCTTAATTAATCTCCTGTCCGGATCTTCAAGCACCTATACCTCCTCCTTAAGCACTTAATTTTTCACCCACGGATTAAGACAACCCAACATCGGTTCCTTAGCGCTCTTTAAGCTCTTAATCCTTCACTCTTAATTCTTTGTTGCCGAACGGCCCCTCAAATTCTTTTCGGTTTTGACCGGTCCAATAACAGAAAATGTCCATTTGAAGAATCAAATCGGACTAATATCTGAATCTTTTTCCGGTCAAACAACCAGTTCGGTCCAATTTTTATGACACTGCTCTTAAAAGAATAAATAGAAAAAAAATATATAATTTGCAAGGGAAGGGAAGGGAGGTATCCAAGAATCCGAGTCAACCTCAGGTATCTGAGGTGTAATTACAGACGGTCCAGATAAATCTACCAAGATCAATCTGATGTCTATTAAAATTTTAGAGGGTTTTCTTTAAGATTTATCACTTGCATCTCATGTTAAAAGAACGGTTCGGATCAACTCTGTATCGGAGACCATATCAGAAGGGTAAGGACATGTCAGCTCATCCGATACATCAGCTGGTGTATCAAATATGTATCGTGACCATATCGGAAGCGTGTCGGATACGGGTACGGAGCTCTCCCAAAAGTATATGGGTAACATAGTTGCACATTAGATGCGTAAGAAAAGTATTGGCACAATAAAAAAAAGTTGTCAATTGGGCCAATGGCAAAGAACGAAGGAGAAGAGGCTGGCTGGAACTTGGCTGAAATAACAAAAGAAGTGTAGGGAGAATAATGAATTTGCTCCGGACCTGTGACAAAGTCCTACAATCAAATCTACAAGTAATTTAGGAACATTAATAGAGAAGAACTAGGGTGTTCCTAAGAGTATCAAGCTTCTTTGTACTTTTAACTCTAAAATCTATCGGATTAACTTTGAACAATGAATCCAAACCGTTGAAATCCCTCTACCTTACGAGTGATGCGTCTACATGTGAAAATTTTAAAGTTTCGAATTAATTTAGTATAAAGTAAAGAGGTCAAAATTAGAAGGTTTCTAAATTAATTTTAATGCATTCATTTTTTGGAAGTCTTTTGACCACTTGACTTTATACTAAATTAATTCGAAACTTTAAAATTTTCATATGTAGGCATATCACTTGACTTTATACTAAATTAATTTCAATGGTTTGGATTTGTTGTTTGAAATTAATCCGATAAATTTTAGAGTTAATAGTACAAAGGGGCTTGGCACGCACCCTAGTTCTACTCACATTAATATATGCTTCGGATAATACTGGATTGGTAAGTAAGCGTAGCAGATCGGATGGATTACCCGCTTCATTCTCTTCCGGTTATTAGCGGATATTCTTTCCGTTTTGAAATAAATACATTAATTGGTATCCGAATCCGGATCAGTTTTGTTAAGATCCGTATCCGTTTACATTGTCCAGCATTTTTTCGCAGACTTCGTAGTTTTTACTTTTTAGTGTCCAGCATTTTTTTCAGATGCTATTGTCCATTGCGTCAATTTTTTTTTACTATGAACTATCTACTTCAATCTCTAATAAATAAATTTGGAAATAGTTATTTTAAATAAGGCACTTTGTTTGAAATTAGAAGTGAAATTATTTCTCAAAATATTATTTGCCAGAATAATTATTTTCAAATTATTTGTGGCTGATATTCTTGGAATATTTGCAAATATTACAAATAACAATTTTCATTTTCACTGCACTTAATTTTTGTTCAAGTAATTTGAATCGATGCTATTTTACTTACCGGTGAGTTTTGCCTTTTTTCATTTTACTTTCTTGTGTTTAAATTTATAATTTTTTGAAATTTAATTTAGTGTTTCTGGTACTTAGATATGGGGTTTAAATTGAATTTAAATCCAGAGTTTGATTTGAATTCATATCTAGAGTTTCATATAATTTTTTTAAATTAAGAATTATATGCTTTTTTTTTTAATAAGAACTGTGTAGGATGTGTGTTTTCTGTATTAATATGAATTATACATGGTTTTTAATTATACATGGTTTTTAATATTCGAAAATAATATGAATTATACATGCATGGTTTTTAATAAAAAAACTGTGTATAATTAATGTTTTTATACACGGTCCTAAAACTGTTTACAATTTAGCAACCCTATTGTACCCTAAATCCTAAACACAGTTGGAAAATGGTGTATAATTAAGCTCCTTTTTTTACCATAGTTAGTAGTGTTTTCTGTACTAGTGTGTACATATCTTACTTAAACTTGGCGGTGAAAATTTTACTTTTTACTAACCACAGTGTGGACAGCCAGCGCTGCGCTGCACTAGCTGCATGAAGTAAAAAGTAATATTATAACTGTGTGCAACAAATAAAACCAGACATTTTTTCACTGTCCAAAGCTAATATTATATGGGACTGAATTCTCTGCCCTCAAGGGGGCAGAATTTTTCTGCCCCTGAGTCACTGACACATGAGCCGCATCAAAACTAAAAATTAATATTTAAATTTATAAATCCATCTGAATCCACCTGTCAGTCTCATTGGGGGCTGTCCCATATAATTGGTTTTAAAATCCAGACATTTTTGTTCAACAAATCGGATGCGTATAAAATCAAGTCGATAGGCGCTATTCTTATTCCACCAAAAATCCAGAAATATAGAACATCTATTGATTAATTGCACATGTCTGTATCAAGAAAACTTGGGAGGAGTCCGTCCATCCGAGAAAAATCAATCCTTCATACACAAAAAAAAACAAAAAACTGCAAATCCATGCGAATATTGTGCATCTAGAACTAGAAGTTAATATTTTCCACGAATAGTCGTACGTGCATTTGGATTCAGCGCAACTTTGTTGGAATTTCTAATCTTTCAGTTAACCTTAATAAAATAGTGCAATCGCCCAATTGAGACAAATTAAGAGCTTCTCGGAACATCAAGAGAACCACATCTTTCCTTAATTAATATATACCATTGACTTTTTTTGGAAATGAAACATTTGTATGAGATCAGCTAATTATATATGAGTATGAGTCAATAAGAACTGTGTAGGAGGTGTGCTTATTAAAATCAGAAACCACATGTGTATGAGTCCACCGTGATGAAAATGTGGACAGGCAGCGCGGCGCTGCATGAAGTTACCTAGAGGCTTCTGATTTTTTTATCTAAGTGTGCATTAAATATCTTAATATATAATATATATAGTTGTGGAGGGATCAAATGCACTAAATTTCTATGTCTTTATTTACTCCCAATTCTTTATTTTTTTTATCTTCATTTTCAAAGTTCGAATAATTGATCCGATCCAAACCGCTCAACATGATATTCATAATAAAATATGCCTGGAGACCAAATTTTATATTTTTTATATATTTTTTTTACTATTTTTTTAAGATAGGTACAAAATTATTGTTTTAAGGAGATTATGGACCATCCGATAAAGTGATTTTGTACCTATCTTAAAAAATAGTAAAAAAATTCTAAAAAATATACAATTTGGTCTCCAAGCATATTTTATTATGAAGGTCATGTTGATCGGTTCGAATCGACTGTTCGGACTTTAAAAATAAAGATAAATAATTGAGAGTAAATAGGAGCATAGAAATTTAGGTGCATTTGAACCCTCATCTATATAGCTATACATATAGGACCAACTTAATGGAAAACACCATAGACCTAGACCGCATGTACTATATATATTTGAGATAAATAAATAATATAATTAATTATCATAGAAAATAATGAATTAGTAGGAGTTTTAAAACTTCGTTTTGGGACTTGTGTACCAGGACATTTAAGAAGATTGATGAATATCTAAATCATACTAAATCCGAGTTCGAGTCTTGATCCATACAGGGCCGGTCCTGAAGATTTTGGGGCCCAGGGCGAGAGAAAAACTTGGGTCCTTTATATATAATTTTTTTATAAGATCAGCTAATACGCTTCTATAAGTACTTCAACACTATATATTTCTAAGTCTTTTTTGTATTTTCAAAGTTCAAACAATAGATCTGAATTGTTCAATATTATATCCATATTAAAACGTACTTGGAGACTATATTTTACAATTTTTGGAATTTTTTTACTATTTTTTAAGATAAATAGAAAATCCATTGATTTAAAAGATTCTGGACCATAAAAAACAATGATTTTCTGCCTATCTTAAAAAATAGTAAAAAAATAAATAAAAATGGGACAAGGTTTGGTCCAAATGGCTTTGGACCCGACACCGTCCAAAACCTCTAAAAATCGTACGATTAAAGTCCGAACAGTCGATACGAACTGCTCAACATGATTTTCATATTAAAATGTGCTTAGAGACCAATTTTTTTGTTTTTTAGAAATTTTTTACTATTTTTTAGATACGTACAAAATCACTGTTTTTGGACCGTTCAGAAACAGTGTTGTTGTACGTATCTAAAAAAATAGTAAATAATTTCAAAAAAATATATAATTTAGTCTTTGAGCACATTTTAATATGGAAATCATGTTGAGCGATTCGGATCGACTGTTCGGACTTTAATTGTACAATTTTTAGAGGCTTTGGACGGTGTCCAGTCCAAAGCCATTTGGACCAAATCTTATTCCTTAAAAATATGTAAATTTGGTCTCTAAGCACGTTTTATTATGGATATCATGTTTAACGATTTGAATCGACTATTTGGACTTTTAAAACACAAAAACAACTTATAAGCATATGATGTTTAAGTACTTATGGAAGTCTATTAGTCAGTCTCATTTTTTATTGATATGTCAAAAGATCAGACTTATTTATATAAAAATTCGACCCATTTATATATAAATAATTCGAGATTTAATATTTTATTTATTTTTAATATATACATAATTTTTTTATATATATACAAACTATTTTTTTTTAGGGGCCCCTTGAATTTTGAGACCCGAGGCGGTCGCCCTAGCTGCCCAGTCCCAAGGCCGCCTATGGATCCATACTATATATGGGGCGGTCGCCCTGGTCAACCACCCAACACATTTCAAATCCCCATGTATTAATATAGAGAATTTCCTCACTTTGTGAGTTTCGAACATCTAGTGTAAAGTTAAAAAAATTAATGCGAACCATTAAATATGATTTACATATGAAAATGTACTAGAATATGGTAATATTTTTAAGGTCTTAATTAATATCAGTGTTGTAAAATGCGGTTCATGCGGCCGCATAGTATGCAGTCCGATTTCGCATAAATATTTTCATCCAGTTCCAAATATGCGGTTTCGAATATGCGGCCGCATATTGGACCACATATGTCTGCATATTGGACCGCATATGTCCGCATATTGGTCCGTATATATTCGAATTCCGCATAGGTCCGCATATTTGTCCATACAATCTCAAATCCGCATATATAAGTCCGCATGAAATTCTGCATATGTGGCCGCATACCGCATATGCGGTATGCAGTGGCCTTTTGCATGCATGAACAAAACCGCATTTTACAACATTGATTAATAATATACTAGATTCACGAGAAATTGTGCCAATAAAATAGGGAATAGCAACTTCTCATCCAATTTTTGGGATATGAAATGGATTATCGTCACACCTACTAATTATGGAACAAATTAACAAAAATGCCAAAATCATTCGTCCTTTTTTGTTGGACCGAAATTTCAGCAACATGTCACCATGATTGTGATCCTGGTGTAACACTTATTAGAGCAGTTAATTATCGACCATCTAAACATATCATTAACTAAAAGAAATGGATTGAAATTTCATTGCCTTAATTTTCATGGCAAAAACAAATAGGTGGAATTTCACGTATACCTCTCCAAAACATCAAAATTACTTACTTTCTCTCTCTAAACTTCAAAAACTCATTTAAAAAAAAAACAACTCTAAAACATCAAAACCCCTGAAAAAAAAACTTATGCTTGTCGGTCTCTGACAAGATTTAAAAACAAAATTCGCAAATTTAACAATTTTATTGTTTTTTATATTCAAACTCATTTTAAATTTATAGAATACCCATTTTACTTTTTATTAAAGTCATAAAAAAATTGTAACATTTTTAAGAAAGATGTTGGTCTTATAATATACCCATTATATCCTTTACACTTTGTATAATATCTTTTAATTTGTTCTCTCGAAAACTGGCTATCCATTATACCCTTTACTATTTCTAAAATACCTATTTTTTTTTTAAACAAACTACAATTTTCTTATGCTTCTAATAAAGGATAAAATAGATATTTTATAAATTTAAAATGAGTTTCAATTTAAAAGACAATAAATAGGTACATTTATGACGTTTTGAAGTTTAGAGAAGAAAATATACGTAATTCAAAGTTTTTGAGAGGAATACGTGAAATTACGCCCCCCCCAACAAAAAAAAAAAAAAAATTAATCAGCTACTTTTATGTTCATCAATGAAGGTTTTCATCTCGTCGACGAGCTTCGACCATTCTTCGAACTTTGGGTTGAGATAGAAGCCATGTATCGAGTCGGGATATAGCACCAGTCGTACATTGTGCTGCATTCCGTTCAACCACTCATAGTATTTCAGCTGCCAGTCTCTGAGTATGTCGTACCCCGCAGCTGCCACCAACACTGGTGGGAACCGCTCCTCTAATTTGGTCGTCATCTCGAATGGGTGAGCGCACTCATGGTTTCGATTTGCCCCTTCAGGCAAGAACACTTTCCAGTACCAGTCTATTCTCTCAGTGTCGAGAACAGGGAGGTTTTGGTTCTGAATATCTCCATCGGTTCTTTCTTCGCCACCGAACATCGGCGTGATTGGTATTGCTCCTTTGATGTTGATCTGATTGATATGAAATGAGTGAAAGAAAATATTGAATTCACAACAGGTGCTCAGTTTGAAGTATAAAGAGGAAATTTAATAGCCTTCCCATCTAAATTTTTCTTGCTGGTACATAAATATGATTGGTATACTAGATTGATGATATTTTATTTGAGATGTATATCTATTTCGTACTTTCTACATATAAATGGAACTTTAATTTTGTTATTTCCAATTTTTTGTAATTATTTTTTAAAAGCCAGAGAGAGAGAGAGAGAAAGAACAGTTTATTAAGCAGTTTGACCCCGTTAGCATCTTTCCTCGTATTATAATTTTATCCTTTAGCAACCTAATTTGTAGATTAAAAAGATACCTTCTCCCAACATTCAACGGTAGCAGCCCACCGGCGTGCCACGTGATGAACAATATTTCCTCCGGCAGTATCCCCAGCAAGGAAACAACTCCCCAAATCAACATCTATACCCAATAATATATCAATGGACCTGAGACCACCCGAATCCAAGAACCTCAACACGTCAACACCATCATCGTAAGGCGCGGGGCACCTGTGCTCTGGGGAACGCCTGTAGTTAACCGATGCAATCACCGCATGCAATCGAGAACACATC
This sequence comes from Carex arenaria, assembly GCA_964058825.1. Classification (NCBI taxonomy): domain Eukaryota; kingdom Viridiplantae; phylum Streptophyta; class Magnoliopsida; order Poales; family Cyperaceae; genus Carex; species Carex arenaria. The sequence goes on from CAXKVW010000160.1 coordinate 220,338, forward strand.
CTGCGGCCCCAATTGTCATACATACCCAAATGGGGTGCTGCAAAGGCGAACCCACCACCATGGAAATAAATGACCAGAGGGAGCTTTTCTGCTACGTCTTCGTTTGTGGACGGCACAAATATTCGCACAAAGAGGTCTCAGGTTGAGTTGATAATTGCATCAGCGGAGCAAACTCCAGATTTGGGCTCAGGGTCAGCAGGGACTAAAGTCTCAAAAAGGTTGAGAAGACGGCGGTTGACGGTGTTGTTGCTCCCAATTGCACGCCCTGTGAGGAAGTTGAAAAGGCCGATTTGGATTCGGAATTTCAGGGGTATGTAAGGTGCCATGAATTTTGTAGTGGTGGTAGAGATTGAAGAAGATAGAAAGTTTGAAGCTGATTGCTAAATAATTATGGATATCATGAGTTATGAGATGAAAGACATTTATATGAGTAGAACCATAGAAGGAAAAATCGGAATCAGAATCGGGATCGGACTTTTGGCCAGGGGATCCGAATTGGATAAATCGGTCAAAATCGGCCGAATCGGATTGGAAACTCGGACTTTTTTGCCAGAAGCTCGTTTTATACTAGAAAAATAGAAAAAAAATTGATAAAAAAATAATTTGTTAAGTTTAGACAAATAATTACAATTAAATAATCCACTAATACAATATAATACAAGCATTACAACTAAAAACACTCTCTTTCACTGCCAGAAACTATGTCGTGCTGGCTGGATCATTTCATTGTCGTCTGTTTTATGATAGAAAGGGGGTATTGTTGTCCAGAACCAAAAAAAGAAGATATTGTTGACTCAAATACAGAATTGTTAGCATCTTGATTGGCTGTAGTGTACTGTGTACATTTGTACAAAACTACAAATTACATTGTCTAACATATCACTGCTGCAAAAAAAGTAAAACAATTTCTCACTCAAATACAAAATATATATCTATAAGTATGCTTTCTAGTAACAAAAGATGCAATGTAGTGGTATTGTTTGTTATTGGTAGAGGAGAGGCTTGGGTTCGAATCACGCTGCACCCAAAAAAAGATTTTGTTTTCTGTAGAGTGCATTTCACCTCATTTCAGTGAAATAGGACCGTTCCGGCCAGAATTTAACTGAAATGGCCGAAATTTGACTGAAACTATACCGTTTCGGCCAGAATTTGACCGAAATGACCGAAATTTGATTGGAATCAACAAATACCGGGTAAATCCGACTGAAATCGGATCGGCTCTGGCTGATTTTGGTCCGGAACGGCCGATTTCGCACCGGAACGGCTGATTTTGTAATTTATGAGTAGAACCATGGTTCTGAAACTCGGAATCAGAATTGGAATCAGGTTCTTGACCGTGGAATCGGAATCGGATGACTCGGCCGGAATTGGGCGAGTTGACTCGGAAACTCGGTTTTTTTTTTGAAGAAAACCTGTTTTGTAGCCAAAATGCCCAAAACGTAGAAAATAATTGGTAAAAAAATAATTTGTAATAAAATTATGTTAAGACAAAATATTACACTTAAATAATTCACTAATTATATAATATAATACAAGAATTAAAAATTAAACACACTTTTTATTGCCAGAAGTTATGCCGAGCTGGCTAGATTATCTCATCGTCCTCTGTATTAAAATAAAAATGGGAATATTGTTGTACATGACCAAAAATAAAAGACATTAATATAGTGTCAAATTAAATCTTACAATTGTATAACATGTTATCCCGTGACAATACAGATCCAAAGGATGAAAAGTATGACCCACTTACCATAAGCCAAATGAGAAGGTATTAACCGATCGAGGTACGAACATAGGTTGCATCATTTACGTAATAAAATACCACATAAGATCCGAGCACAACCGGAAAATAATATACTTACAACTTTTCTCAGATGTTTTTTCTCTTACCACCCAGAAAATCAAAAAAAAAAAAATACCATCGAATTTGAATTTTAACAAAAATAACACTCTCACAGACTGAATCCGCGCACGTACCTAGAAAGGTAGCTACGCAGACTGGGGAGGCGCACCAAAGAGAGTGCGCAGATTGAGCTTGCGAACCCGAGTTCGCAGTATGAGTTTGTGCACCTGCGGGTTCACAGACTGAGCTTGCGCACTAGCGGGCTCGCAAACTGAGCTTGTGCACCCATTTTGAAAAAAAAAATTCTGTAATTGACGATTCATATTTAATTATAATTGGGTGCGCAAACTTTTGACGGCTTCCTTTGATTGGGTTTACATGATTGATTGGTGCGGTTTACAAAAAAATAATAAAAAACATTATAATATTAATAATTTGAAGTCTGGCGGACTAGGTGTGCAAACTTAGTCTGCAAACCTGGGTTCGCAAGCTCAATCCGTGCATTCTTTGGTGCACTTTCTTAGTCTATGCACCTATCATTTTGGTTGCACGGATTCAACCTGCGGGAATGTTATTTTTGTTAAAACTCAGATCCGGACAGTATTTATTTTATTTTGATTTTCTGGGATGGTAAGAAAAAAATTTCAGCAACTTTTATGTCATCTGATAGAATTTCAACAGTCGGATATTATATGAAAAGCAGCTGATATGGAGTTATCGGCCCATTGAGAATATTATCTCGGCATCAAAGCAGGGGCGGATCCAAAGAGGTTCATGGGTAGGCAAGTGCCTACCCCTTGATTCTGAAATTTTTTGGAGATCCACTAGCATTATATGTTAGTGCCTAACCCTGAGCAATGTTAGTGCCTACCCTTGGTCCAATAGAAAAAGAGAAACACAGTTCAACTGAGATCTACACCGTGAATGGAGAAAAATCAGGGGAAAAGGGGAAAAATTTGGGGAAAATGAAGAAGAATGAGTTTTGTTTATAAAAAGAATGGAGACAAAAAGAAAGAGAAGAATATGACATGTGGAACCAATATTTATAATTTAATTGAATGGGCCGGTGTATGGTTTTCATATTGGGCCAAATCTAATTTAATATTTATTTTAATTTTTTGTTTCAGTTTTGACTCCGTAGGGCTCTATCTTAACACATTGAATTTAAAAAAAATAGTTTTTATTGGGATTAGTTTTAATTAATTCAATTTAAAATACTGTAGGTTATTTTTAATTCTATATTATTTATATTAGTGAATATTTGAGTCTTTTCTTTTGTATTATTAAAAATTTCTTAAAAATAAAAATTATATGATATATTTCTTATTTTTCTAAATCAAAATATAATTTTTTTGAAAATTAGAGTCAATCAATCAGTACAAGGGAACAACCACAGAGCACTACCTCAGAGAATAAACCAATTTGTTGAGTGTCATAATTTGTCTTAACATAATTTTTGACAAATTAATTATTTTTATCAATTTTTCTCTATTTTTTTTAGTTCAAAGCAAGCTTCTACAAAACCGTGTCTATAATTTCTCATGTGTTAAAAAGAAAAATATAAAACTTGTTTTAAACTCTGGATTTAAAAAAAAATTAACAGACATAGTAACATTATGTTTTTTTTTAAATTAATGATAAATAATTGTGTCTAATTTTTTCGTGTCAGTTTCGTATAGACCTCTATTTTTTCATGCATAAATTTCAAATTTGAAAATGTGTATATTTTGTGTCTCCTGATTGAAATCCTGGATCCACCCCTGCATCAAAGTCTTGATGATGTCAAGTTACTTATAAGGTAGACTAATCTATATAGAGAAAGAGAAGCTACATTTTAATTTGCAACCAATTCACCAAGTATGATTGGAATTTAAAAATCTGGTAAATGTGTGACGCCGTGCAGGCGCCAGCCTTCTTGACTTATTTCGGACTATCAGGATCTACTAGAATTTTCAGCACCAGCCTTCTTGACTTATTTTGGCCTATCACGACATTACTAGAATTTTGGGTTTTTCCATGCGCTTATGTTATTTTCAAAGAGAGGAAAGGTTGTTAAAAATAAAATTGTGTTTTTCTGACACACTTAATAATTTTCAATTATAGGTCCACATAACTGTCAGCGGATAGAAATGTTTCCTATTTGTTCTTGAAAATAATTTGGTATGGTCCCTGACCCATGCCTTTGAAAGTTAATTGAAAGTTCATGAAAATACCTAGCCCCATGCCTTTGAAAATAAGTTTGAAGTAGAGAGAATAATACTTCCATGAGCTACAATTAGAAATGTTTTGCTTAATATGTTTATATAATTATTTTATAGTGAAGGTTAATTCATGGAAATACTGAATCATTATGTCAATGGAGAAGTTCAGTTCCTGGCCGTAAACAGAAATATTTTTGTTTATTTGAGATCTTTCTTTGAATATTGAATACAGCTAGCTAATTAAATCACAGCAGCAAGCTGCATTTAATTGAGATATTTACAATAAAACATTTAATTAAAAACATAAATTTTAATCTTCGGACTAAGCCAATATATTTAATTTTGGTTGTTGTTACACAATTCAAAATTATTTAACAAATTTATATTTCCAGTCATTGATGACGCTCAAACATATAATGAAAATCACTATATTTTTTTACGGAAAATGACGAAAAGTGAATGAGAAGAGCTATTTTCCCAATTTATTTACTGCAAAGGTGTTTTTGAGTCACTTTAGTAGGTTTTGGAGAAAATTTCATATTTAGACCAAAAACAGACTAAATATGACAGGTTATGGGTCAGAAAGGGTAGTATTACCATATCGGCTCTGGTCGATGATTCATTTCTGAAATTTCTAACGGTTGTTGTTGATAACTGAGTAAATGCCAATTGTTGATTCGATAATATTTAGACCTATATATGAGGGGTTAGCTATAAAATTTGATAAATATATTAATCAAACAAAAAAAATGTGATCAATATTATGATGTTTGTTGTGTATGTTAGTGTTGGTGTCCTAGATCCAGATCATATGTATGATATGTTTAGTTTATTAGTGAATGATTTTATCATTTTGTACCTTGAGTATTCATATTAGTGGATCATTTGAGTCGATGACTTAAATTGTAGAACTTCACAATGAATAAATTTGTTTGCTCTTAAATGTCTCTTATCTTGGCAATCAGCAAGGTACACTGGTTGACCATATAAGATAAGTGTAGTGATTAGATGATGGCCATGTTCTACAGGTTATACGATAAAGAGTTATCGATCTAATCGCACATGTGCATACATGGAGATGTATGGCACTGGACAGACCCAAGAATGAAATATCATATGGATTGTGTTCTGTGTCATTGATATTTCATTGTGTCTAGAATTCTTTGGTTGAGATATTTATTTTTCTTACATAAGGGATGTGTATTGTTGGTACTGTCCAACGCTCTCTTTAACCAGGAGTTATAAAGGCAGTTACTGCAGTGCATATAACTTATGCGGAAGAACGATACGTATCAAGAAACCATTGTCTCTTATATAATATAAGTAATGATATCTCTGGGCCCCTTGATAAAGTTTGTATTATGTGCATGCAATATGATTATATGATAATCATATCATAATTAAACTTCTGGAAATCAAGAAAGAATAACTAGTAAGGATGACACATTCCTACCTTACAATTATTTGGATATCATGAGGCAAGGAATTGACACAACAACATTTTTAATGTTACAGGGATCGTGATTTTGCATTGTGCTTTTCATCCACATCATTTGGGTAATCAATATACCATGGCTAGTTGTATCATTGATTTATGGAATTAAAATATTTAATTCCATTGCCATAATGATGGGATCCCATAGGGTCACACCATATGAAAGATTAAAAAGAAAATATATTAATAAAGCATATGTGATATGTATATAATATGTGATATGTTAATTATAAGGAGTTATAATTAATTTGTACAAATTATATATTATTAAAATATGAACAATTTTATGACATGGAGATGTTATAAAATAATCCTAGTAATATTTAAAGTATGTGTGACATATTTTAAATAGCTTATAGACACATGAGAGATGCATATAAATTAATATAGAATATTAATTTATATATTGGCCTTTTTTAAAGTATGGGATTGTGGACTTAATTAAATATTAATATGATTAGTATGTTTAAACCCAAAGCCCAAATATATACTGGGGAGAATTGATTAGTGATGACATGATTTAAGGAATATTTAAATATGTCATTAAACCTAATCAATTTCATAAAATAGGAGAGAAATTTCGGAACAGTTTTTGAGGTAAATTTGAACAGAGATTTGAAAGGGCAAATGTTAACTATTTTGGACGTATGATCTATGGAATTTGAAGCCCTTGGAGTCTAGAATCCAAAAGTGAAGGTTTCAAGTCGTTTGGAGTTACCTAGAGAAAGATATATCAGTTTTAGTACCGAAAGGTCAGAAATTCTGTGTATATTCTATTGGCCGAAATTTGTCTCTCTCCCTCTCATTCTCTCCCATTCTCTCTCATGTGTTGAGATCTAGAAATCCTCTAAGTATATTTTAGAAATTAACAAGAGGGTTAAAACTAGGATTAAGGTTCTACTTGTTAATCTCTTACTAGCCTTAGAGATACAAGTATTTCTTTAATCTTTCGGTGGATACCTAAGGGGGCTCGTCATTTGAAGGCTAAAGCACAACCACCGTCGAAAGAGAAAGGGAATAAGAAGTTGCTAACCGAACAACCCTTCTTAATTTGATTTGGAGATCAAATCTAAGGTATTGTGTTACTCACTTCTTGATTAGGCTAATTAATATTGTTTCTTGCACTTATAATAACTAGATTATTTGTTTTGAGTTGAATAAAATTTTTGTTTTATTCCTTGCTATCTAAGCATCAAAACCTTCAGTGTATACGTTTCATTCATGGTTGAAAAAAAATGTATTTATGTAGATAACGACTTGGCTAGAAGCAAGAGTAAACGAGTTTGAAAAATCAAAGCACTCAAGATAACGAGCACATAGTAAATTCGCAATTAATTATGAATATTGCACCAAGTCTACAATGAATATTCAACTCATCCTGCATGAACCAACCACAGACGTCTTAGTTCACCGATTGACCACATCCAATAAGTTTATTTGTTTTATTGACACTAAAACATATTTTATTAGCCGCCTATATATGGAAGTTAGCACCAAGTCGGCAAGTCTACAATGAATAAGTCTTGGTAGCCTCAACCAAGTTTTAAAAAAAAAAAAAAAGTCTACAATAAATATTCAAAACTATTTGATTAGAGTAATTTGTGTTTATTTTCATTTTTGTAAGTACAAAATTTTTGTAACTGCAATTATCAATCAAATATGAGCTAGATCTTTATTTTTCTTAAAAAAACATTATGATTAATTATGCAATTTCTTGCACGGAAAATATTGTCTTTTACTATTGAGATTATTTTTGTTTGACCTTTTCTTGTTATGCATTCCAAAAAAAAAAAAAAAACCTATTTTTTGTTGGCACTTGGCACCACTTGTATCGATCTAATATGCAAAGGTCCGATTATGAATTAATTCATTCTATATCAATGTTTTTTTTTAGTATGAGATAAGTATTAAAAATTCTTCAATTCATTTTCACCATTGATTAAAAGTTCCAAACCTTAATATATTATATAACGATTAAAACCTTAATCAATAAACTAGATGCGTTATTGTTGATGGATCATGTTTCGTAAATTCAATATATATATTAAAGCTCGAACTAACAATGAAAATTCTTCTTTTCTTGATCGATCGCAATTTCATCTTGTTAAAATTTCTCTAAATTAGATACTAGTAAAGGTTATCGTTTAATTTGTTTAAATATATCTAAATTAGACATACTAGTCAAGATTATCATTTTATTAAAATATCTCTAAATCAGATACAAGTCAAGATTATTTTAAATACAAATAATTTTCAAAATATGTGAGCAACCCAATTTTGGATTGAACATAGAAAGGTAAAAGGCCATGAACATAGAAAGGTAAAAGTACATGTATATTGTAACAACGGTCAAGCTAGAGCAACAAAGGCAAAAGGCCATGAACATAGAAAGGTAAAAGTCAAACCTTAGTCTAAGAAATTTGGATCTCTGTCTTTAAATGGAACTTGTATCTTAATTGACTGCATCGATCTGTATCATACACAAGTTTTGGATTGAACCGCTTTCATTACATGTATGTAACAACGGTAAAGCTAGAGCAACAAAGGCAAAAGGCAAATGAACATAGAAAGGTAGAAGTCAAACCTCAGTCTAACAAAATTGGATCTTTGTCTTTACATGGAACTTGTATCTTAATTGCTTGAGGTTTGTGTACCACTATGCAAACATCTAGAGATTATGTGATAATCTAATTTTAAATGTCTTAATTAATTTTGGAGAAGCATAAGATCCGGAGATTATGTAATAAGTAATTTGGAATTAATTAACAAGTAAATATATGAAATGATCATATGGATGCAAATGTTGCATGTATTTGTGCTAACTTTTTTTTTGAAGGAATAGAAAGTGGGTTTTGTATGGTCATGATATTCAATGCCTTGTGTGTTGTATTTGTGAATGAATGTGATTGCTTGTAAGCGGCCTTTGGTGCCCCATGAGTATTGAATTAGATTAATATAATTAAAAGGCAAGAATGTTAGGTTGCCTATCATGTATTCATTCAAGGCTTGCATGCCAACCATTAAAGAATGAGAATTATTTTATGTAATTTCTTTTTCCAATTTCTTTTAGAAATAGTTTTAAGTAGGAGTTTGGGGTAATTTAAATTACATGTAAATGGAGGCACATCAACCATGAAGATGGAAGATGAAGCAAGTCAAGGCGAAAGGAGTTTCGCAAGACCATACAAAACTCACAACCAATATTGTGATTTATTCTTAATTGATTATTTTTATTAAATGTGTCATAGGATAAGTATGGGTGTATGCTTACATGACCACCAAATAATCAATTAAATGTCCCAACTAATATTAGGCATTTTCCCTCCCTTCTCTATCCACAACAAACCATCGATCGATAGTTGGCGAGCTCCACCCAAGTGGGCGTCACTTTCAATCTTTGGGAGTTGTGGGGCATGTCGGACATGTCAAACCAAATAGAGTTAGGTTAGCTTAACAAGGGACCTAAACGGTTTAGGGCCTTGGGGAAAGGATTGCACATACACGAAAATGTATTTGCAAGCCAAGAGTTACATGGAGATGTAATTAGCAAGGAGTTGCTTACCTAAAATAGCATAGTTTAAGTTTCATGCCGACGCTGACTTGGGCTAAGGTGAAACTAAGGATCTTGGTCCTACTACAAATAGGGACAACATTTTTAATGTATTTGTGGTATAAATATTATTTCAGTAAACTAAACTCAAACCTTAAATGTTGTAGATCATGACAACAGTGAATTCTTCAAACTCTTTTTTGCGTTCTCTCTTGGAGAAGGAACGTCTCCACGCTGACGGGACCAATTTCATTGATTGGGACCGTAACCTAAGAATTGTTTTTAGGCATGAGCGTAGGGAGTATGTTCTTGACAAACCTATCCTTGATAAGCCTGATGAGCCTGATGAGGCTGATAAGGTTGATGAGGCTGATGAGGCTAAGGTGGATGATCACAAAGTCTATGAAAAGCACTTGGATGATGAGCATGAGGTTAATTCTCTTCTCATTGCCATGATGGATGGTGAACTCCAGAAGCAGTTCTTGGAGAACACCTCCTATTTCATCATGGGCAGGCTCAAGGAAATGTTCCAAGAGCAGGCCCGTCATGAGAGGCATAAGGTGACTATGGATCTCATCTCTTGCAAGATGTCAGAGGGGAGCTCTGTCAGTGCGCATGTTCTCAAGATGATGAGCATGATTTCGCAGCTGGAGAGGCTCGAATCTCCCGTGGGCAAACAGTTGGCCACGGATATCATGCTGGGGTCTCTCCCGCCTAGCTTTTTGGGGTTCAAGATGAACTACCACATGAATGGTTGGGACAAGAGCCTTCAGGAGCTTCATGGAATGCTCAAGACTGCCTAGTCCGATATCAAGAAAGGTTCTTCATCGGTCTTGGTATTTTCTCAGGGATTTGGCAAGTCCAAGGGGAAAAAGGGAAAGAAACGCAAGGCTTCAAAGGCAAAGGGAAAGGGTAAGGCTCAAGTGCAGACTTCGAGCCAACCCGCGGCAAAGAAGGCAAAGGTTGCTTCTGATGTCGAGTGCTACTATTGCCATGGAAAGGGCCATTACAAGAGGAGCTGTCCCAAGTACCTCGAGGACAAGAAGGCTGGAAAGGTTCCATCCATCTCAGGTATATTTGTTATTGAGATTAATTTAGCCACTTCTCTTTCCGATTGGGTATTGGATACCGGATCGTGTGCTCACATTTGTTCTAATGTGCAGGCACTAAGCGAGAGGAGGACGCTGAATAAGGGCGAAGTGCAACTACGCGTAGGCAATGGGGCAAGTATTGCAGCTGTGGCCGTAGGATGCGTTGAGTTGTATTTGCCTAGTGGGCTAGTACTTAAACTAAATAATGTTTACTGCGTACCTTCTATTTCAAGGAACATTATCTCTATATCCTGTTTAGACAGTGTAGGTTATGATTTCATAATAAAGAACAAATGTTGTTCTATATATAGAGATAGTTTGTTTTATGGGTCTTCCATTTTGAGGAATGACTTATACTTACTTGATTTAGAAAAGCCCATGTATAACATCAATAATAAACGACTCAAGTCTTCACATGAGAGTATGACTCAAGTATGGCATCACCGCTTAGGTCATATAAACATGAGTCGCATTAAGAAATTACAAGAAGTAGGACTTCTTGGTGACCTTGACCTGGAGTCAATGGACACATGCGAATCTTGTTTGGTTGGTAAGATGACTAAGGCACCTTTCACCAGTCAAGGTGAGAGGGCAAATGACTTATTAGGTCTTATACATAGTGATGTATGTGGACCTATGAGCACTTGTGCAAGAGGAGGTTTTAGATACTTCATTACTTTTACTGACGATTTAAGTAGATACGGGTATATCTACTTAATGAAGCAAAAGTCAGAGTCCTTCGAAAAGTTCAAAGAATTCAAAAATGAAGTTGAGAACCAACTCAATAAAAGAATCAAAGTCTTCCGATCTGATCGAGGAGGCGAGTACTTGAGTCAGCAGTTCTAGGCTTATCTTAGGGAGTGTGGAATTGTTTCACAACTTACACCTCCAGGAACACCGCAGTGGAATGGCGTATCTGAGAGGAGAAACAGAACCTTGCTAGACATGGTTCGTTCCATGATGAGTCGAACTAACATGCCTTTAAACCTTTGGGGCTATGCGCTTGAAACCGCCACTTTTATTATAAACAGGGTTTCATCAAAATCTGTTGAGAAGACACCATATGAGATATGGGTTGGAAAGATTCCTAACTTGTCTTTTCTTAAAATTTGGGGATGCGAGTCGTATGTCAAGAGGTTGATATCCGACAAGCTTGAACCAAAATTAGATAAATGTTTCTTTATAGGTTATCCTAAGGAAACTCGAGGATACTACTTCTATTACCCATCCGAGAACAAGGTTATTGTTGCTCGACATGCGGTATTCTTGGAGAAAGAGTTTCTCTCAAGAAGGAATAGTGAGATTGAGATATCCCTTGAAGAGGTTCAAGGGAGTGACCATGAGCCTTTAGTGGGAGACACTGAAGCCAGTGGGAGCAGGGCAGGACTTGTCCTTCAAGTGGTTGAGGAAGAAGTCCAACCACCATCTCAGACTCCAGAGGCGCAGCCTGTAGAAGAGCTTATTCCACAAGAGGTTGTAGAAGAAGCTCATCAAGAGGCTCCAGAGCCCGTCCTACGAAGATCCTCAAGGGTAGTCCGTGCACCTGAGAGGTACATGGGTCTTCATGAAGTGACGGTGTTGGATACCGAAGATCCCATGACCTATAATGAAGCAATGAATAGGCCCGACTCCGATGAATGGCTAGAAGCCATGAAATCTGAAATGAAATCTATGTACGACAACCATGTTTGGGACTTGGTTGTTCCACCTCAAGGGGTCAAACCCATTGAAAACAAGTGGGTCTTCAAGAGGAAGACTGACATGGATGGAAACTTGACTGTCTACAAAGCACGGCTATTTGCGAAAGGGTACCGTCAGATTTAAGGAGTTGATTATGACGAAACCTTCTCGCCTGTTGCTATGTTCAAGTCTATCAGGATTCTTTTAGCATTGGCCGCATTTTATGACTATGAAATATGGCAAATGGATGTAAAAACCGCCTTTCTAAATGGTGATTTAGAGGAGGTTGTGTATATGACACAACCTATGGGTTTTGAGGATCCAAACAATGCTGAAAAAGTATGCAAGCTTCAACGATCCATATATGGATTGAAGCAAGCATCTAGGAGTTGGAATATTCGATTTGATAAAGAGATCAAAAAGTTTGATTTTGTTAAGTGCGATGAAGAGCCTTGTGTATATAAGAAAGTGAGTGGGAGCTCAATTATATTTCTAGTTTTGTATGTAGATGACATACTTATGATTGGAAATGACATCTCCCTTATGGGATCTGTCAAGTTATCATTGATGAAGGTGTTCTCAATGAAAGACTTGGGCGAGGCTACGTACGTGCTAAGTATACGGATTTATAGAGATAGATTCAAGAAGCTTATCGGACTAAGCCAAAGCACGTATGTTGACAAGGTGCTAAAGAGGTTTAGCATGGAGAACTCTAAGCGGGGGTTCTTGCCTATGTCACATGGCGTTCACCTTAGCAAGACCCAGTGTCCTTCGACACCTGGTGAGCTGGAGGACATGAGAAGGATACTGTATGCTTCCGCCATCGGTTCCATCATGTACGCTATGATATGCACTCGTCCTGATGTCTCTTATGCCTTGAGCATAACGAGTAGATATCAGGCAAATCCTGGCATGGCTCATTGGGAAGCAGTCAAGAGTATCCTTAAGTACTTGAGAAGGACTAAGGAGAGCTTCCTAGTATATGGAGGGGAAACAGAGCTCGTTGTAAAGGGTTACACCGATGCTAGTTTTCAATCTGATCCCGATGATTTTCGATCGCAATCAGGGTATGTATTTATTCTCAATGGTGGTGCTGTGAGCTGGAAAAGTTCCAAGCAGGAAACCAAAGCGGATTCAACCACAGAGGCTGAATACATTGCTGCCTCAGAAGCAGCAAAAGAAGGATGCTGGATTCGGAAGTTTGTCTCTGAGCTTGGTGTGGTGCCCAGTGCCGAGGGTCCGATAGAGCTCTATTGTGACAACAATGGAGCAATCGCACAGGCAAAGGAGCCGAGATCACACCAGAGATCAAAGCATGTTCTACGACGGTACCATCTCATCTGCGAGATTGTCGAGCGTGGAGATATCAAGGTTTGCAGGGTAGACACAGAAGCGAACACAGCTGATCCGCTGACAAAGCCTTTAGGCCAGGCTAAGCACATGTTACATGCCTCTTCGATGGGTATTAGGCATATGGGTGACTGGCTTTGAGTTTACATTCATAGGGATGATTTGTACTCTTCACTAGTTTAGAGTTGATATGATTGGCTCTAGTTCAAGTGGGAGATTGTTAGTGTTGGTGTCCTAGATCCAGATCATATGTATGATATGTTTAGTTTATTAGTGAATGATTTTATCATTTTGTACCTTGAGTATTCATATTAGTGGATCATTTGAGTCGATGACTTAAATTGTAGAACTTCACAATGAATAAATTTGTTTGCTCTTAAATGTCCCTTATCTTGGCAATCAGCAAGGTACACTGGTTGACCATATAAGATAAGTGTAGTGATTAGATGATGGCCATGTTCTACAGGTTATACGATAAAGAGTTATCGATCTAATCGCACATGTGCATACATGGAGATGTATGGCACTGGACAGACCCAAGAATGAAATATCATATGGATTGTGTTCTGTGTCATTGATATTTCATTGTGTCTAGAATTCTTTGGTTGAGATATTTATTTTTCTTACATAAGGGATGTGTATTGTTGGTACTGTCCAACGCTCTCTTTAACCAGGAGTTATAAAGGCAGTTACTGCAGTGCATATAACTTATGCGGAAGAACGATACGTATCAAGAAACCATTGTCTCTTATATAATATAAGTAATGATATCTCTGGGCCCCTTGATAAAGTTTGTATTATGTGCATGCAATATGATTATATGATAATCATATCATAATTAAACTTCTGGAAATCAAGAAAGAATAATTAGTAAGGATGACACATTCCTACCTTACAATTATTTGGATATCATGAGGCAAGGAATTGACACAACAACATTTTTAATGTTACAGGGATCGTGATTTTGCATTGTGCTTTTCATCCACATCATTTGGGTAATCAATATACCATGGCTAGTTGTATCATTGATTTATGGAATTAAAATATTTAATTCCATTGCCATAATGATGGGATCCCATAGGGTCACACCATATGAAAGATTAAAAAGAAAATATATTAATAAAGCATATGTGATATGTATATAATATGTGATATGTTAATTATAAGGAGTTATAATTAATTTGTACAAATTATATATTATTAAAATATGAACAATTTTATGACATGGAGATGTTATAAAATAATCCTAGTAATATTTAAAGTATGTGTGACATATTTTAAATAGCTTATAGACACATGAGAGATGCATATAAATTAATATAGAATATTAATTTATATATTGGCCTTTTTTAAAGTATGGGATTGTGGACTTAATTAAATATTAATATGATTAGTATGTTTAAACCCAAAGCCCAAATATATGCTGGGGAGAATTGATTAGTGATGACATGATTTAAGGAATATTTAAATATGTCATTAAACCTAATCAATTTCATAAAATAGGAGAGAAATTTCGGAACAGTTTTTGAGGTAAATTTGAACAGAGATTTGAAAGGGCAAATGTTAACTATTTTGGACGTATGATCTATGGAATTTGAAGCCCTTGGAGTCTAGAATCCAAAAGTGAAGGTTTCAAGTCGTTTGGAGTTACCTAGAGAAAGATATATCAGTTTTAGTACCGAAAGGTCAGAAATTCTGTGTATATTCTATTGGCCGAAATTTGTCTCTCTCCCTCTCATTCTCTCCCATTCTCTCTCATGTGTTGAGATCTAGAAATCCTCTAAGTATATTTTAGAAATTAACAAGAGGGTTAAAACTAGGATTAAGGTTCTACTTGTTAATCTCTTACTAGCCTTAGAGATACAAGTATTTCTTTAATCTTTCGGTGGATACCTAAGGAGGCTCGTCATTTGAAGGGCTAAAGCACAACCACCGTCGAAAGAGAAAGGGAATAAGAAGTTGCTAACCGAACAACCCTTCTTAATTTGATTTGGAGATCAAATCTAAGGTATTGTGTTGCTCACTTCTTGATTAGGCTAATTAATATTGTTTCTTGCACTTATAATAACTAGATTATTTGTTTTGAGTTGAATAAAATTTTTGTTTTATTCCTTGCTATCTAAGCATCAAAACCTTCAGTGTATACGTTTCATTCATGGTTGAAAAAAAATGTATTTATGTAGATAACGACTTGGCTAGAAGCAAGAGTAAACGAGTTTGAAAAATCAAAGCACTCAAGATAACGAGCACATAGTAAATTCGCAATTAATTATGAATATTGCACCAAGTCTACAATGAATATTCAACTCATCCTGCATGAACCAACCACAGACGTCTTAGTTCACCGATTGACCACATCCACATCGCAATTTCATCTTGTTAAAATTTCTCTAAATTAGATACTAGTAAAGGTTATCGTTTAATTTGTTTAAATATATCTAAATTAGACATACTAGTCAAGATTATCATTTTATTAAAATATCTCTAAATCAGATACAAGTCAAGATTATTTTAAATACAAATAATTTTCAAAATATGTGAGCAACCCAATTTTGGATTGAACATAGAAAGGTAAAAGGCCATGAACATAGAAAGGTAAAAGTACATGTATATTGTAACAACGGTCAAGCTAGAGCAACAAAGGCAAAAGGCCATGAACATAGAAAGGTAAAAGTCAAACCTTAGTCTAAGAAATTTGGATCTCTGTCTTTAAATGGAACTTGTATCTTAATTGACTGCATCGATCTGTATCATACACAAGTTTTGGATTGAACCGCTTTCATTACATGTATGTAACAACGGTAAAGCTAGAGCAACAAAGGCAAAAGGCAAATGAACATAGAAAGGTAGAAGTCAAACCTCAGTCTAACAAAATTGGATCTTTGTCTTTAAATGGAACTTGTATCTTAATTGACTGCATCTTCATCTCTATCATACACAAGTTTTGGTATGACTTTTATCGTCAATTTATCGGTCATTTAATTTGTATTTAAATAAATTTTAAATCACATTTATGCAGAGTTCAACTCAACAATATTAAAAATAATCTTAATTTAATTTAGAGATTCATTTTACACATAACAAAGATTATTAAGGAGGGTCAAGGTGATGAAACTACTTTAATTATAAAGAAGAAATTAATAAAGACACAATAACTTCTTCAACGTACGAGTGTGTATCAAAATAAGAATTTGGTGTCTGTGTAATTGCACTACTACAGAAAACACATATATTATCCTCTTTACCATTAAGTGACCTATCACATAGATGGTGTTCATAACCAGAGGCATCACATGTACTAATTTATACAAGCGGGTCAATCCAAAATTGCTGTTCAAAACATGTACCATCAAGTGACCTATCATATCCAAATTTGTTAGACTAAGGTTTGACTTTTACCTTTCTATGTTCATGGCCCTTTGCTTTGGTTGCTCTTGACAACCGTTGTTACATATATACATGTACTAATTTATACAAGCGGGTCAATCCAAAATTGGGTTGCTCACATGTTTTGCGAATTATTTGTATCTTGACTTGTATCTGATTTAGAGATGTTTTAACAAAATGACAATCTTGACTAGTATCTAATTTAAAGATATTTTAACAAAATGATAACACTAGTATAGAAAATGCGACCATACATGGTCTGAAAAGCTAATGACACATGGTTACACGACCACGCGAGCGTCGTGTATGAATAGGGGGCACATTGTACATGGTTATTGAACCGTGTCTATATATAGTAATAACATAAATGGTTAATAAAATCCAACAGTGTCCAATCTAGAAAAAAGGTACTGAAAATGGTGGTTTCTACACGGTCGAATTAACCGTGTACAATAACTAGACTTATATAAATAGTTTCTACAAATAATCTGTGTATTATTTTCTTAACCATCCATGGTTTTTTTATTTAGAATTATGTATGTTTTTTTTTAATTATTTATAATTGGCTAGCATTCATATTTGCTAGCCATTAAACATACAATTAACATTAGTCATCCATCATTCAATAAATATATAACATCATAGCATACAAAAAACAATAATGAATTACACATTACAAATCAACATTTACAAAGTCACATCCACTACAAATAAAACAACAACACAACAATTAATAAACAAATCACAAGCATCATCGCACAAAGTACAATTAATACCAGTAACTGTTGCTTGATGATAGAAGTGACTTCACCTTCAATTTTATATCTTGCAACTCGTTGGGTGAAGTTGCGTATGATAATTGACACTTGTGTTATTGAAATTGGTGGTGTTGTTGCACCAGCCCATCCATTAATTACATTCTCGACATTTATAAAATGATCTCCCTGGATTCTTTTTGGTCGCCAAAAGAAGCACGATACATGGCTCACAACATCTCTTGCAAGAAATATTTTATGAGGAGTGATGCTTCTATGGACATAAGGACCTATTTGTAAAATTAATATATTTTTATTTTCAAAGTTCAAACAGTCGATCCGAACCGTTCATCTTGTTCTCCATATTAATATGTGTTTGGAGACCAAATTTTATATTTTTCTGAATTTTTTTACTATTTATTAAGATGGGTACAAAATTCAATGGTCTGAATTTGATATTTTTTGTACCCATCTTAATAAATAGTAAAAAAATTCAGAAAAATGTAAAATTTGGTATCCAAGCACATATTAATATGGAGAACAAGATGAACGATTCGGATCGACTGTTTGAACTTTGAAAATAAAAATATGTTCATTTTACAAATAGGTCCTTATGTCCATAGAAGCATTTGCCTTATAAAAATGTTGGATAGTATATTGGCTAGATACTTGGTTCAAACTAGGCCCTAAGGCCAAACCTTGATCATTTCAGGCATTTTTACATTATAGAACTTAACTTTTTTTGTTTTTACAAAATTATTCAAAAGCTTTTTTAATTAAGAAATACAATGCTCTAAATAGTATACTAAACTTATCATATATTTCACAAGTTTACAAGTTTACAAGTTTACAAAATTTAAGCTAGAAATCCTGAAAGAAGTCTTGATTTTCGTAGTTAGTGAGAGAGAGAGAGAGATCAGAATCTGATGTTGGTAAATCCTTTGTTTTGAGTCTTCCATGCTTTGTATTTCGAATCCTTTTCCAAAGAAAGCTTAGCTAATTGACACAATTCGAAATTCGACACAGTTCACTATTAACGAACCGTGTACAAATAAACGTGACTTACGGACACAATTCGAAACTTACAGACGTGTGTATATGTCGTTGGAGATTTTTTTTTGCGTGAGCGCTTTCTGTCATTACACACTGTTAATGTAGACATTTTTCACATATGTGTATGATATGTTGTGTATAGTTGCGTTTTTTGTACTAGCATAATCTTGATTAGTATCTAATTTATAGATATATACATATCTCGTACTAAAAAAATAACATTGATATAAATGAATTCATAAACGAACCTTTGCATATTAGATACAAGTGGTGCCAACAAAGAAATTGGTATTTTTTTTTATAATGCATCCCTATTCCCTAGAAAAGGTCAAATATAAATAATCTAAATAGTAAAAGATAATATTTTTTTGCGTAAGAGGTTGCATAGTCATCATGTGAGTAGATTCACCTGCAATTACTCTACTAATAAAATAATAATAAAATAACTAAATAATTTTAGTGTCAATAAAATAAATAATCTTATTTGATGGTAAATTAGGGAACTAAGCATGTGGTTTGGTTCCATCCAGGATGAGTTCAATATTGATTGTAGGCTTGCTG
>CAXKVW010000161.1:0-65951 GCA_964058825.1 Carex arenaria
TTGTAGTAATTAAATAGATAGATTAATTAGGAGCTATATTCATTAATTCACTATTCTTTGGTCATTTTCTCTCGTGCAGTTTTGATTGTATGCCTGGTTTTACTTCTACATACAGATCAGGTAAGAATCAAAATGATCAAGAAATCCCCTATAGATCTTTTGTTTTTTTTGTTTTTAAAATTCTTGGCAGAAGCTGCCAGATATATTATTATCACAATAAGATTACAGCATCTTTCTAAGCTACACAGCAGCAGGAAGGTAAAATGCAAAAGGAGTACAGCTAATTCATAGAACAATAAATGTGAAACAAAACAACCAGCACTAAGCATAAAGCAGAAAGCAACCCCAAATCCCCTATAAATCATTGAAGATTGGTGTAGTCAATTAATAATGGGAGAGGGGGGGGGGGGGGGGGGGTGGGGGTGTCCGATGCCCATCGGATCAGAGTATATTCGATGGATAGTTTCTACTGTCTGATTTACTTCAAAATCTGTGCACATTACTTTAATATCCGTGTTATTTGCTTTAATATTCGTGCGCACAGATTTTGAAGTAGATCGGATGGTAGAAATCACCCATCGAACACTGTTCTGATCCGACGGGCATCGGACACCCTCCTCTCCCTAATTCCTTTTATTTATACCAAGTTCTTCAACTGCACTCTCGGTCCATCAGATGACTGTGACTCGTACACAGGCCAACTGTACCAGCTAAACGTTCCATCAATTGCTGTACCGGATCTTAAGGATACCGTTTCCGTCTGGCGAACTGTTACCAATGTGGGACCCACCAACTCGACTTACAGGGCTTTTATACAGTCTCCGGCTGGAGTCAGTGTAGTTGTTGAGCCAAATTTGCTTTCTTTCAACAGCAATAAGAGCATTGAAAGATTTAAGGTGACTTTCGTGGCAAACCGCAAGGTGCAAGGAGGTTATACATTTGGAAGCTTGACTTGGTCTGACAGCTCGAACCACTCGGTACGGATTCCAATTGCTGTTCGTACCATCATTCAAGATTTTTATGCAGACACTGCATAATTTAAGGGTTCATAATCTTTTTTTTTTTAATAATTATTGTAGCTAGTTAATTCCATTTATTTTAATTCATTTATATTCTTTCATATGATTAATGAATGTATACATTTTTTTTTTGAAAATGTATACATTTATGAAAATGAATGTACAGAATGATTCTAGTAATCAAATAAATGAGATTTAAATCCTCTTATATTACTGTACCTTTTGAGCTGTCAATTCCGATATACCACACTGATTTAAAGCATGATTAAAGAGAGAGAGAAAAATTACAACTTCACCATTGTCTTCTTCACCGTCCTCCTCTTTTTCCTTGAAAAAGTACCCTCACTGGATTATACCAATATAGTTTCTTTACAGAGTGAAAAATAATAATTCATTTTGCATAACTATATATTTTATTAAGTAAATAATAATTCCTCCTTTCTATTTTGCTTTGCAAAACTATTTTATTAAGTAAATTTTTTTCAAGATCATTAAATGTTTTCATGTACAACTTGAAATCAGTCACGCTATTTGTCTCAACTTGAGTTTAATTTTTCATTTACTCAATTTTCAAACAGAATAATATTTTAAATTAACACAAAGATCTAGTGTTTGAGAATTTGTCTCAGTTAATTAAATTACATATTATCTGCAGAGTATATTTGTAATACTTTCAGAACGTACAGGACACCTCAAAACATATCTGAAATAATTTTTAAACATCATAAAATAATTAATTAAAACCAATTCGACGATTCGTAGTAGTCAGGCGAGTTAGAATTATATAAGAGGACGTCTGAAAAATATTATAACACGTACTTCTGAATCGATCAAACATAATCAGTAAGGAAGTTACTGATGAGGATAGTAACAAAATAAGTTAATAATAATAACACTAAATTATTTGATAAAAAACAAAAAGACGGCCAATTACTTGTTTCCATATATAACTACATGTGCGCATCCTTTACGACCTTAATTAGATACAAAATACAACACATATCAGTATAAAGATAATCAGTTTATATGTGGTGATAAAAAATGAACATAAAAGTACCGTGGCACTTTACAATACCTTAATAATGATGATATAATAAATAATTAATTAAAAAATAAATGGACCAAGAATTCTAGTACACGAGAATATAGGGGTGAAAACGGAGTTGATGATATCCGATCCGTATTTAAAAAATTAGATATGGATATCTGATATCCAAATATTCTTGAAACATATATAGTTTTACGTTTCAATTATCCGTATATGAATATGTATTATGAAAAAAAATATGTTGTTCATTATTATAATTAGATAAATAACATAAACTTTGATATTTTTTTAATAAAAATTAGATCTGATCCGTATTAATATCCAAAAAATAAAACAAATATTGATATGATTTTACCACTATCGTCTGCAATCCATTTTCACCCCTACGAGGATAACATATATTCTACGCTAAATTCTTGCCATTTGTAAATTGAAAAAAAAATCATTTCATAAAGAAAATTAACCTAATCTTCTTCTTTGTTGTTTGTCAAATAGAAATCGAAGATCAATAAAACTAGTCCAGGAAGCATTGATATATTTGGACTCAAAGTGCCGACTGTCTGGACCACAAATATCAATATTAAATAATTAGTGGGATCAATTCAACATATGCAATACACATGCAATATTTGTGTCATATCAATACATGTGATTAGGCCTTCTGATGGGTGGGCTTCGGTTCATAACCGGCCCGTATCAAAATTTAAATGTCCAATGTCTAGTCCATAATCGGTTCGAACTTGAAGAGTTTCTGACCATGTTCAGTTCATCCAACTCGAATCGTTACAAAGTTTAGTTCAAATTGATCTTGTTCGGACAAATTTATATGGACAATATTGGACAATCAACCATCTGTCCATTGAATAATCAACGGGCCGTGAACGGACAATTAACAATTATCTAGTGTGAATAGTTATCTAGAGTGAACAGTTATGCAATCTATTGGTCCAGTTAAATCGTCATATCTTTGCAAATTAAACAAAATATTTAATACACAAGAAATTTTGAAATTTTGAAAACACACAAAAGTTACATGAGACAGGAAGAGAATGTCATATCTTTGCAAATTAAATTATTCATTGTCCAATACAGAGACTTACTTTCTCTCAGCCAGTATATGGTTCTTTCAATACTAATATCCCAACAAAAACTTAAATGAGGAATTTTTTTTTTAAATATATTGTAACTAGAGGAGGGTTCCAATGCACCCAAAAATTCATGCTCCCATTTGCATCCATTTTTTTTATCTCCTTTATCTTCATTTTCAAAGTCCGAATAGTCGATCCGAACCGTTCAACACAATTATCATAATAAAATATGCTTGGAGACCAAATTTTATATTTTTTAGAATTTTTTTATTATTTTTTAAGATATGTACAAAATCACTTTATCGGATGGTCCAGAATCTCCTTAAAACAATGATTTTGTACCTATCTTAAAAAATAGTTAACAAATTCCAAAAAATATAAAATTTGATCTCCAAGCATATTTTATTATGAAGATCATGTTGAACGGTTCGGATCGACTATTCGGACTTTGAAAATGAAGATAAAGGAGATAAAAAAAATGGGTGCAAATGGGAGCATGAAATTTTGAGTGCATTGGAACCCTCCCTCTTGTAACTAATATCACAACATATTATAAAGTAGCAATTAACCACAAAATGGTCTCAAAAAAGGAGACACGTACAATTAATGTTCCAGCCATAAACCTGTCATTTTAACAAGAAAGAGATTTTTTAAGATTAAAGGATCCAGACTATTTTTTGTTAAAGGATTGTTGTTTTCACATGATATTTAATCTTAAAAAATCTCTTTCTTGTTAAAATGACAGGTTTATGGCTGGAGCATTGTTTCTCCTTTTTTGAGATTATTTTGTGGTTAATTGCTACTTTATAATATGGTGTGATATTAGTTATAATATATTAAAAAAAAGAATTTCCTCATTTAAGTTTCTGTTGGGATATTAGTATTATATGAACCATATCCTGGCTGAGTGGAAGCAAGTCTATGTATTGGAAAATGAATAATTTAATTTGCAAAGATATATATGACATTCTCTTGCTGCCTCGATTTTATGCCTTTTCCGTATCTGTTCCAACTGAGGCTAGGGAATTAATGCAACCAGAGGAAGGAATAAGTATAACAACCAATAGTAGGTTTTCCAGGTCTTGAGCATTAGAATGTCACTGTTTTTCAGAGCTATTACTTTATCAAGTTATTTACGCAAATTCCTTTACTGTCTTCCCTCATGTACCTTTTGTGTGTTTTCAAAATTTCAAAATTTCTTGTGTATTAAATATTTCATTTAATTTGCAAAGATATGACGACCGATTTAACTGGACCAATAGATTGCATAACTGTTCACACTAGATAATTGTTAATTGTCCGTTCACGACCCGTTGATTATTCAATGGACAGATTGTTGATTGTCCAATGTTGTCCATATAATTTTGTCCGAACAAGACCAATTTGAAGTGAACTTTATAACGATCCGAGTTGGACGAACTGAGCATGGTCAGAAACTCTTCAAGTTCGAACCGATTATGAACTGGACATTAGACATTTAAATTTTGATACGGGCCGGTTATGAACCGAAGCCCATCCATTAGCAGGCCTACATACAACATAAGAGTAAAATAAGCCATATTACATATTTGACGTCCTGTAGAAACGGACCTTTCTATTTTTAAAATTTCACTGCGTCATTTCCATTTTTTTTTTGTATTTTCTATGAATAAATTTTTTGGAAGAAGTATACACAGTCAACTTTCAGTTTCATGTTTATAATTAACATTGGTTAATAATTTTATGCTAGATATCTCTTGTACTCTTTAATCCTTTTTTTTTATTCGCTTTAGTATTTGTATTGCTTAATTTCTTTTAAATATATCTGTTGGAAATTAATCGCTTACCAATTTAATAATAAAAAAAAACAGTTTGTTACGAAAAGAACTGGAATAAATTCGTCGAACTTATTTCGTTGATCAATGACCTACAAAAAAGAACTCAGAAGGTTCCACACGAACAGAAAATTATACATACAGAGTATACTTCCAATTGCACCACCCCCCATCGAATTGCAGAGCTTGGATACTTCGCAGAAACTTCAATGTAGCTTCTCTCACGCGTAATGAACGCGATCAATGTAGTTCTTATCTTTTAATAAACAAAACCATGATAACAAATCCACTAAAGATTAAAATTAAATCTGTGATTCAGTTTGAGATACTGAGACAGAGATACATCTATCAATTATATTATTACTGAACCATGAACCGTGGACCACCGCCCCGCATTGGTGCTCGCCACCGGGAGATTATGTATGGGATGTTTCTTATGTTCATAGGAGCTGCTGATATCATTGCACACAACGCTGATGACCCGGTGCCATGGCTGTCATATGTTGTTTTTCTGCAAGGGTGGGTCACTGTCATGTTGGCCATGGTGCTCCGGGCTGTCTAATAAGATCGATTCGATTGATGGCCCGAGGTAGCTTCTTGAGCTTTCTTCTCTTTTTATTTTGGTCTAAGATCGATGGTGTAGCGATGACCAACGTCATCATGGAAATATAAATAAATTTGTTGCTGACATTATGTCTAACTATTTCAGGAGATGTCGGTGATCGAGGTGCTTCAGGCTACAGATAATTTCTTTTACAGCAGTTTACATACTTATACATTCATGTTGTTGGTTTGATTTGTATCTTCATTTTGGAAATAAATCTGCTGTGATCCAAAGGAATTGCAGGGATCCTGTTATTTTAAATTCAACCTTTCATTTGTTTTGAGATTTGTGATTAAAAAAAAATCAACTTCTATTGAAATTTGTGCATTCCAAAAAATGAAAGGTTAGATTTGGAATAACAGAGACCTTGCAATTCCTTTGGATCGCAGCAGATCTGCAGCAGATTTATTTCCCTTTGTTTTATGCGTCAGATTTGCAATTCTAAGCTCTTCATCTGTTGATCCCTAATAGCATGTGAATATTATAATTGACGTTTTCTTTCAAAATTCTAAGCACTGGTAGGAAAGTACTGGTACCACAAGATTCATACATCCCTCATAAATCTGAAAAAATGACATAATTTATATTTTAAATGACCAAATTCTATTTCTTATATACTTAGAAAATTAATTAACTAGGTAAAATTTACTATACAAGTTTCAAACCCAGCTACTTATAGGAAAGATTTTTTTTTTTTTTTGACGGTTTATACTTTATAGGAAAGAAAATTTAGCCAAAAGAAGTTTGATACCTGTATAAAGTGATCAAACCAAGTTGACCAACTGTGGAGGTCTACTTGTTGGTGTTGACGAGGACAACTGGTGTATATATTAAATTCGATTGGCGGTTTGCTTTTATCATTTTTCTTTCTAATTTTCATTGCTCCAAAAAGTACTGATGAACATAATTTATCTTTTGTGCTTGCAGTATGATTACAATATCTAATGTGTTTGTTTGTTCGAGCACCATTTCCGTACTTGTCATATATATAAATGGAATGATTAATTGACTACACCAATCATCAATGATTTATAGGGGATTATTTCTTAATCATTGTTTTTTTTGAAGACTTAATCATTGTTATTCTTACCTGATCTGTATATAGAAGTAAAACCAGGCATATAACCAAAATTGCACGAGAGAAAAAGACCAGAGAATAGTGAATGAATATTGCTCCTAATCTATCCACTTAATTACTACAACTAAAGGTCTACAAGTACCATCCATCTCTCATGGGCCAAGCCGAATTGCTGATTGCATAATTAATGCAATTGAATTTTTTTTTTCTTTCTAAATATGAGTAGTCCACCTTGCTCTTGCTATTGTTTTTATTAATAAAGAAAGGATTGAAGGTCTTTTTATTTCATAAATCTTAATTATTATGTCTCCGGTACATAATATCTTAATCAATTAGACTAGGTATTTTTTTTCACTATTAATTGTTTTAATTATCAAACAGATGTTGCTATTGGCACACGAAAAGTGATTTTGAGATTATGCACTACAAGGAAGGCTGCACTCAACCGTAGTAAGATTGTTAAAGTATCCCAATACAAGAATTAAAAGAAGAAAAAAAAAACAGAGATAAAAAGTACATACTGGTAGGGCAAAAATTGTAGTAAGATTGTTGGAGTTTGAAGTTTGAGATAGAATGATTTTTTACCACATTAATCTGATATCTCTTATATATATCCGCATTTGAGGTTTATAAATTAAGCCAAGGAAAAGACTCGGTGTCTTTTTGGTCTTTGTTTTTTTGTTTTTCTTTGTATCAATCTATCTAGACATGGTGTATCTCTGGTCTATTATGTAGCATATATAACTCAAGAAAGACTTGAGGTCTCCTCACCGGGTGAAGTCAACTACCAACCAAATTAAAAATGTAGTATATCATATCTCTCTTTTAGCATTAATTATTGCACTGGGAATTATATGTTTGCCGCTCTATTTAAAAATAACGTTTTTATGAAAAATAATTATATCATACATTGTACCTTTTAAGACATTTTTCCCTTCGAATTTTATAATTTAATAATTATTTTCTAGAACATGAAATTCTCATTTTAAACTTTCGAAATATCAAAATTATATATTATTCACCATTCAAAATTGCAAATACCATATAAATATGCTTGTAAATTACAGAAACTTTCTAGTTAATACCTTTTTTTTATTCTGCTTTTTTTTTTTTTGGTTGGTAGTTGACTTGACCCGGTGGGGAGACCTCAAGTCTTTCTTGAGTTATAAATTCTAGAAAGAAAAAAAAAAGACCAAAAAGACACCGAGTCTTCTCCTTGGCTTTATTTATAAACCTGAAATACACTAGGTGGATATTTTTAAAAATCTTACTGCGATTTTTGCCCGACCAGTATGTACTTTTATCTCTCTTTTTTTCTTCTTCTTTTAATTCTTGTATTGGGATACTTAACAATCTTATTACGATTGAATGCAGCCTTCCTTGGTAGCTAGTTATCCAATAATTAAGCACATATGTAGTGCCAATAGCAACATCTGTTTGACAATTAAAACAATTAATAGTGAAAAAAGTACCTAGTCTAATTGATTAAGATATTATGTGCCGGAGACATAATAAGATTTATTAAATGAAAAGACCTTAAATCCTTTCTAATTGATAAAAACAATAGCGAGAGCAAGGTGGACTACTCTTATTTAGCAAAATTTTCAAATGCATTAATTACGCAATCAGCAATTCGGCTTGGCCCATGAGAGATGGATGGTACTTGTAGACTTGTAGTAATTAAGTAGATAGATTAATTAGGAGCTATATTCATTCACTATTCTCTGGTCTTTTTCTCTCGTTCAGTTTTGGTTGTATGCCTGGTTTAACTCTTCTATATACAGATCAGGTAAGAATCACAATGATCAAGAAATCCCCTATAAATCATTGATGATTGGTGTAGTCAATTAATCATTCCATTTATATGAGAAGTACGGAAATGGTGCTCGAACAAACACATTAGATATGGTAATCATACTGCAAGCACAAAGGATAAATTATGTTGATCAGTACTTTTTGGAGCAAAAAAAATTAGCAAGAAAGATGATAAAAGCAAACCGCCAATTGAATTTAATATATACATCAGTTGTCTTCGTCACCACCAGCAAGTAGACCTCCACAGTTGGTCAACTTGTTTTGATCACTTTATACAGGTATCAAACTTCTTTTGGCTAAATTTTCTTTCCTATAAGCAGCTGGGTTTGAAACTTGTATAGTAAATTTGACCTAGTTAATTAATTTTCTAAGTATATATGAAATAGAATATGGTCCTTGAATATATAAAATATATGTCATTCTTTCAGATTTATGAGGGATGTATGAATCTTGTGGTATCAGTATTCAGTGCTTTCCTACAAGTGCTTACAATTCTCAAAGAAAACGTCAATATATTATAATTTTCACATGCTATTAGGGATCTACAGATGAGGAGCTTAGAATTGCAAATCTGATGCATAAAACAAAGGGAAATAAATCTGCTGCGATCCAAAGGAATTGCAAGTCCGTGTTGTTTCAGATCCAAACTTTTATTTTTCGAAATGCACGAATCTCAAAACAAATAAAATGTTGAATTTAGAATAACAGAATCCCTGCAGTTCCTTTGGATCACAGCAGATTTATTTCCAAAACAACAACATGAATGTAAAGGGATGTAAACTGCTGTAAAAAAAAATTATCTGTAGCCTGAAGCATTCAATCCTCACCAACATCTCCTGAAATAGTTAGACATAATGTCAGAAACAAATTTATTTATATTTCAATGACGGTGGTCATCGCTACACTATCGATCTTAGATTGAACTAAAAAGAGAAGAAATTTCAAGAAACTACCTCGGGCCATCAACCGAATCATCGATCTTAGACAGCCTGGAGCACCATGGCCAACATGACAGTGACCCACCCCTGAAGAAAAACGACATATGACAGCCATGGGGCCGGGTCGTCAGTGTTGTGTGCAATGATATCGGCAGCTCCTATGAACATAAGAAACATCCCATACATAATCTCCCGGTGGCGAGCACCAATGCGGGGCCGTGGTCCACGGTTCATGATTCAGAAATAATATAATTTATAGATGTATCTCTGTCTCAGTATCTCAAACTGAGTCACAGATTTTGATCTTTAGTGGATTTGTAATTATGGTTTTGTTTATTAAAAGATAAGAACTACATTGATCGCGTTCATTACGCTTCAGAGAAGCTACATTGAAGTTTCTACGAAGTATCCATGCTCTGCTTCGATGGGGACCATGGGGTGTATTGTGCTTCTGGTGCAATTGGAAATATACTTGTATGTATAATTTTGTGTTCGTATGGAATCTTCTGAGTTCTTTCGATCAGTATGGAAAGAAAAATAAGAAAAAGAAAAAGGGAATAGGTCATTGATCGACGAAATAAGTTCGACGAATTTATTCCAGTTCTTTTCGTAGCTAGCATACTGTCTTTTTTTTATTCAAATATACTATAGCCACTGCCAAAAAAAAAAAGGAAAATTTCCGGTGTACCCATCTAAAATTTTGAAATAGCCAATATCCCCATCAAAATACCATAATATCCAATATCCCCATCAAAATGCCATATTCTTTCCTTTATCCCCATTTTATTATTAAACTTTTTATTTAATTATGTAAAAAAAATATTGACTCATATGCCCTTACAAATTTGAATGGACATGTCCTGTTTCTTCTTCTTCTATCCTCACGCCTAATATTTCCTGTTGCAAGCTTTTGAAGTTCTGACTTGTCTCTTGATGTGTCAAGCTCTTATTAATTTGCTTAATCTAGATTATTGGATTTAATATAATTAGAGCATTAGAATCGCTACATAAGGGCGAATATATGTATGGTTTCAGATCAGTGATTAATGAAATAATTTTCTGAGCTTTGCTCTTGGGCTTAAGTCGCCAAATTTTCAATTTTCCCAGATTCTTCCATATTCCTTTTAATTTTCTCAAATTCCAATTCAATTATTTCTTAGAGTCATTTCGTAGCTTAGCATACTTCAATTTTAGCATCTTTGCATACAATTATCGAAGTAACCTAATTTTTAATGAAATTAATCAATCGAATAAAAATAATGAAATAATGGTTGCTATTATAAGTGTTCCTAACCTATGCATTTGCGTGAAAAGAATTAATGATCCTTAATTGGAAATAGTAGAAGAGTATTGCTAGTCAGAGGGCCTCGACGCCTCGTAGGAACTCTCATTTTTTATTCCTCCTCTTCTTCGTGGAGAACGATGGCAGGGAAGCCAAAGCTTAGCGACATAAGGGTATCACTGGGTATAAAACTAGCACACATCTATCTCAAATCAACTCTCGCCAAATCTCTTCGTTTTCTATGGGAATTCGCGAGAGGCAAATCATCCCCGTGTTACGAGTGATCATCCCCAATTCGTTTTCTCGTCAATTCGTCCCCAATGAAATCATCCCCGTCGTTACGTGTGATCTGATCGGAGAATTTAAAAATACTTCAATTCCATTTCTCATTTCAAAGAGGAGAAGTTGGTTCCGATGAAGACCCTTAGGCGTGAGGATAGGAGAGGAAGAAATATGACATGTCTATTCAAATTTGTAAGGGCATAAGGGTATGACATTTTGATGGGGATATTGGATATTATGGCATTTTGATGGAGATATTAGCTATTTCAAAATTTTAGATGGGTACACTAAGAATTTTCCCAAAAAAAATATGACATTTTGATAAAGGAAAGAATATGACATTTTGATGGGGATATTGGATATTATGGCATTTTGATGGAGATATTAGCTATTTCAAAATTTTAGATGGGTACACTAAGAATTTTCCCAAAAAAAATTATATATGTGAGATTCCAAATAAAAACAAATATTGGGAAAAAAAATATATGGGAAACCAATTTAGACGAAAATTTGGATAAAGAAAAAAAAATAATTAATCTAAACCGGGACGCAGCTTATATCTAATATGGCTTATTTTACTCTTATGTTGTATGTCGTATTTCATGTATTATTTCGTATTGTACCATAAAAATGTCTATTTTGTACTCGTATATATTTTATCCTTTTCAATTATTGTTGTGTTGGATCGTATCGAATGTTATTACATGAATATTATCATTAAGAATTTAATTGACATTAGAATTTGTATATGTCTATATTAAATGAAAGTATATAATCTACTGAATTGTCTTATCAATAATAATTAAGGTTCTAAATAGCAATTATAGCAGCATAGCAGGAAGACAAAAAAAAAAACTATTATGAATAGCACAGCTATAGTAGAAGCTATTATACATAACGTTTTTTTTTTCTTTTCAAAATTTATAGTCTATATTTCTACTAATTATCAACATGATCAATATTGGAGAATTGGAGTAACAACTAAAATGACAACTAATTAATATAAGTCTATACTTTTTTCAATCATTTAAATAAGAAGGAAAAAAAAGATATATTAGATAACATTATTTAATAGTTCATACTTCATAGTATCACAGATTATAATAGACAAAGACCAATTAATTTTATAAGTGAAATGAAGTTATAAGTATACCTATTTGAATATTTTATATATTATAATAATCAAAATTAGTTTTCAATGAAACGAACAATGATAATTTTAAGAATATTAGACGAAGAGCAAACAAAAAGAAGAATTAATATTTGAATATTTTTCGATATAGAATGAGAGACTAAATCATAAATATGAACATAGTTCGATTTAGCATACTTATTATAGCAGACCATATAGTATCAGAAATAGGAACACAATTACATAAGGTCATGTAAATTGCAAAAAAAAAGTCCATGTAGTATAGCGGTAGCAATAGCGCTTAGCGCATAGCGGTAATAGCGGCCAGCTATGACAGTTATAGTAGTCGTAGCTGAAATAACACACTTTTATCTCATAGCATAGCTTGTATAATTCGAAAAAGTTATAGCGGAGCTATAGCCTAATTAGAAAACTGATAATAATTGAAATAATTAGAAAACTGATAATAATTGAAATATTTGTTATAAAACTTTCTTAAAAATAATAATCATTCGATCATATCAATTTGGGTTCTATTTTTTTTTCGATTTTTGTCTTATTTGAAGTCCCACATATATATTTTTATTTTTCTTTTTTTGGGTAGTAGTTGCGGTATGATTTGGTGTTCTGCAGGAACGTCAAACCGTAATTTTGCTTTCTTATTTTTAAAATTCCATCGTATCATTTCTCATTTTTATTTTTTATTTCTTTCGGATACTTCTTGCTACAAAAGTAATATATCTAATGTTATAAACTAAATATGAGTAGTACATCTTGCTAAATATGAGTAGTCCATCTTGCTAAATATGAGTCGGTCTTTCCCACCCCAAGTCAACTGATCTACTTCTCCATTCTTAAATTTAATGGACAATCCCATTCGTATCAATTTTGAGAGAGCTAGGGATAAAAGAAACCCGTGTTGGGGCAATATTAATTAGTTTTATAACAAAAGAGCTCAAGTTAATTATGTTAATCTAGTCAAACATTTATATATAATATAGCTGTCACATAAACTTAAAAGTTTGAATCTCATACATAAATTATGTTTGAATCTTGAAACAAATTTGTCGAACTTATTTCGTCGATGAATGACCTATTCCTTTTTTCTTTTTCTTATTTTTCTTTCCATACTAATCGAAAGAACTCAGAAGATTCCATACGAACACAAAATCATACATACAGAATATATTTCCAATTGCACCAGAAGCACGATACACCCCATTGAATTGCAGAGCATGGATACTTCGTAGAAATTCAATGTAGCTTCTCTCACGCGTAATGAACGCGATCAATATAGTTCTTATATATCTTTTAATAAACAAAACCATAATAACAAATCGACTAAAGATCAAAATCTGTGATTCAGTTTGAGATACTGACACAGAGATACATCTATCAATTATATTATTACTGAACCATGAACCGTGGACCACCGCCCCGCATTGGTGCTCGCCACCGGGAGATTATGTATGGGATGTTTCTTATGTTCATAGGAGCCGCCGATATCATTGCACACAACGCTGACGACCCGGTCCCATGGCTGTCATATGTTGTTTTTCTTCAGGGGTGGGTCACTGTCATATTGGCCATGGTGCTCCCGGCTGTCGAAAATCGATTCGATTGATGGCCTGAGGTAGCTTCTTGAACTTTCTTTTCTTTTTAGTTTAGTCTAAGATCGATGGTCTAGCGATGACATAAATAAATTTGTTTCTGACATTATGTCTAACTATTTCAGGAGATGTCGGTGAGGTGCTTCAGGCTACAGATAATTTCTTTTACAGCAGTTTACATACTTATACATTCATGTTGTTGGTTTGATTTGTATCTTCGTTTTGGAAATAGATCTGCTGTGATCCAAGGGAATTGCAGGGATCCTGTTATTCTAAATTCAACCTTTCATTTGTTTTTGAGATTCGTGCTTAAAAAACAACTTCTAATGAGATTCATGCATTCCAAAAAAAAATGAAAGCTTAGATTTAGAATAACAGAGACCCTGCAATTCCTTTGGATCGTAGCAGATCAGCATCAGATTTATTTCCCTTTGTTTTATGCATCAAATTTGCAATTCTAAGCTCCTCATCTGTTGATCCCTAATAGCATGTGAAAATTATAATTGACGTTTTCTTTGAGAATTCTAAGCACTGGTAGGAAAGTACTGATACCACAAGATTCATACATCCCTCATAAATATGAAAAAATGACATATTTTATATATTAAATGACCAAATTCTATTTCTTATATACTTAGAAAATTAATTAACTAGGTAAAATTTACTACACAAGTTTCAAACCCAGCTGCTTATAGGAAAGATTTTTTTTTTTTTGACAGTTTATACTTTATAGGAAAGAAAATTTAGCCAAAAGAAGTTTGATACCTGTATAAAGTGATCAAAACAAGTTGAGACCAACTGTGGAGGTCTACTTGTTGGTGTTGACGAAGACAACTGATGTATATAATAAATTCAATTGGCGGTTTGCTTTTATCATTTTTCTTTCTAATTTTTATTGCTCCAAAAAGTACTGATGAACATAATTTATCTTTTGTGCTTGCAGTATGATTACCATTACCATATCTAATGTGTTTGTTCGAGCACCATTTCCGTACTTGTCATATATATAAATGGAATGATTAATTGACTACACCAATCATCAATGATTTATAGGGGATTATTTCTTAATCATTGTTATTCTTACCTGATCTGTATATAGAAGTAAAACCAGGCATATAACCAAAACTGCACGAGAGAAAAAGACCAGAGAATAGTGAATGAATATAGCTCCTAATATTATCTACTTAATTACTACAAGTCTACAAGTACCATCCATCTGATCTCATGGGCCAAACCGAATTGCTGACTGCATAATTAATGCAACTGAAAATTTTACTAAATATGAGTAGTCCATCTTGCTCTCGCTATTGTTTTTATTAATAAAGAAAGGATTTAAGGTTTTTTTATTTCATAAATCTTATTATGTCTCTGGCACATAATATCTTAATCAGTTAGACTAGGTATTTTTTTTTCACTATTAATTGTTTTAATTGTCAAACAGGTGTTGCTATTGGCACACGAAAATTGATTTTGAGATTATGCACTACATATGTGCTTAATTATTGGATAACTAGCTACCAAGGAAGGCTGCATTTAATCGTAGTAAGATTGTTAAGTATCCCAATACAAAATTAAAAGAACAAAAAAAAGAGAGATAAAAAGTACATACTGGTCGGGCAAAAATCGTAGTAAGATTGTTGGAGTTTGAGATAGAATGATTTTTTACCACATTAATCTGATATGTCTTATATATATCCGCCTAGTGCATTTGAGGTTTATAAATTAAGCCACGGAAAAGACTCGGTGTCTTCTTGGTCTTTGTTTTTTTTTTCTTTGTAGAATATATATATAACTCAAGAAAGACTTGAGGTCTCCTCACCGGGTCAAGTCAACTACCAACCAAATTAAAAATGCACATCTCTCTTTGAGCATTAATTATTGCACTGGAAATTATATGTTCGCCGCTCTATTTAAAAATAACTTTTTTATGAAAAATAATTATATCGTGCAAATACCATATTATCAATATGCTTGTAAATTACAGAAACTTTCTAGTTAATACCTTTTTTTTAATCTTCTTTTCAATAGAAACCTTTATTTGTTTATATTTCTTCCTCTCTCTATTTCTCTCATCGAACTGTTGTTAGACAGTACAATGTTTAATCTTCTCGAACACAAAAGTTGCAAAATAAAAAATAAAATAAAAAACAAAACTGTTGTGAATTATGTAACTCATCCTCTTCTATCTTTGAAATTATTAATTGTTTCTAGTATTGCTAGAAGTGATACAGAGCGGGAGAGGGGAGAAAGAGAGATGTTCCACACAACCCGCACTAGGCATAATTACATAAACAAAACAGTCATTTTAACTATTAAATAGAACTAAATGATTAATTAAATTTAAAATTTTCAGATTTTATAAAATTTAAAATGAAGAAATAAGATATTGAAGTGTTTTGATTGAGAAATAAACAATTTAGAATGTTTCGATGGATATACCAACAAATATCTCGATTATCAATAAATAAATAGACATTAGAGAAGTAAACCCTTTAAGCGTCCACCTTGTGTCCATATGTAGATATTCAGTTGAAATTAATTGCGTACACACACACACACACACACACATACACACACATATGAGGTTGGCTAATATTAAATCAATTTTTTTCTGAGGTCCCGTGCAACTAAGTCGTTTTAAATTTTCAAATTCCAAAAAGTCGATCCAAACCGTTATATGTGATCTCCATATTAAAATATACTTGGAGACCAAATTTTATATTTTTTTTGAATTTTTTAACTATTTATTACGCCACATTAAAAATGGTTGATCCAATAGTCCAGTTTGATTTTACTATTTGGTTAAGCTACCATTGGATCAGTGATTTTGGCTAATATAAAAACATTTGTTCCTAGACAGTGGAACAAATGCTTCGGTTTTACATTTCCAAAATCCAAATAGTTGATTCAAACTGTTCAATATTCAATCTATATTAAAATGTACTTGGAGACCAAATTTTATATATTTTTAGAATTTATTACTATTTATTAAGCCAGTTTTAGAAATCTTTGTTTTCAATGATCCATAAATTTTTTCACTGTTTATTAAAATCAACAATTCTAAAACTAGATTAATAAATAGTAAAAAAAATCCAAAAAATGTAAAATTTGGCCTCCAAGTACATTTTAATATAGAGATCACATATAACAGTTTGGATCGACCGTTTGGACTTTAAAAATTGAAAAATCAATTGGTTGCACCACAACTCCGGAACAAACATTTTGATATTAGACAATCTCTCTCTCTCTTTCTCTCTCTCTCCATATATATAAGAAAACTAAAAAATTAATTTAAAAATTGTTAAGTTTTTACAAAAAAATAATTATAATAACTAAATTAATATAAAAAAAAAACACACAGTTAGCATGTTATTTTTTATTTTTTTTATCTGTTATTAAAATAGAAAAAAAAAGAAAAAGAAAAAACAGCTTATTGTTAAAAATAATTTATTAAGCTAGTATTCACATATACAATATATCTATTAAAAGAAAACTGATTACTTCAAAATACAAACTCAACCTATTTTTCTGAATAGCATCGTCGGATGGACACACAAATGGCTTGACAAACTATAGCTCAAAAGAACCCACACAATTAATTAAATCTGATGTCATGAGTGACATAAATCTCTCACGATTCGATAGTTTCGTCACCTCCTCCACATCTTCCAATTTGCCAAGTTCAATAATTGCACAAGCACAACAGTCAACAGATCGAAAATTCGAACTTATAATAAAATAAAATAATTATTTTTTAATATTATAATTAGGTATAAAATATAAATTTCAATTATTGTGTAAAAAACTTATTTAAAATAAATATATTGTAATTTATAAAATTCAAGCAATTTTTTTTTTAAATCTGATCCGAATTAAAAAATGTTAAAACTGGAAACGGATACTATTTGATTATCATCCTAGGACCTAGATACAGCTGTTTGTCATGTTCATCTAACAAATAAACAACGGCATATTCCACGAATTTATGCGAATGTTTGACAAGAAAAAAAATCTCATCCGGCTTTAATTTGTTTCAATTGTAATTCACCACGGTGCATGGTATGACGCTCTGGCCTCTGGCCTCTGGCCTCTAGCGTTACAATTCATTCAAACTCCTACCAAAACCTTCTTGTCGAAGAGCAACATAACTACTGGGGGTAGAATTAACAAAAAAAAAATCCTTTAAAGTTTAAAGGTGGCA
Organism: Carex arenaria; assembly: GCA_964058825.1. NCBI lineage: Eukaryota > Viridiplantae > Streptophyta > Magnoliopsida > Poales > Cyperaceae > Carex > Carex arenaria. The sequence continues at coordinate 17,912 of CAXKVW010000161.1, forward strand.
TGCACTACTAGAATTTTAGTTTCTTACATGGGTAGTACTTAGTTGTTACATGGGTGTGAATGTCCAATGTAATAGAATTGGCGTTTCTAACACAATTTATCATGTTTCATGGGTAGTCCATGTAAAAGGTTACTCATGTAAAAGTTTGGGTGCCTACCCATGTAATTGTCTATCTAATACCCATGTAACTAATAATTAAAGACCCGTGACCCGCCAGCGATGCCAAATATCATATTTTAATGAAGTCTCATGCAACAACCTTATTCCATACCCATGTAATAAGTCTACATAATTGACACGAAACAATTACAACGGACTACCCATGTAATAAGTTTGGATGATTCTATCTTAATTATTTTATTCTAAACGTCCATGTAACAAGTCCTACACTACCCATGTAACAAGTATTACTTGATTCCTTTTTAATTATATTTTATTTGAATTAATCTGAATTGTCAAGAACTATTAATTGCATGCGTCTACCCATGTAACAAGTTTTGAATTAGAGTCTTTTTCTGTATATATTTGATAATTCAAATAAAATATAATTTGTAATTCACAAATAAGAATTACAACAGTATGTTAAAAAGTAAATGCGATACTGGAAACTTAAATCTAACAATATTAAAATTTTGGTCTTAGGAATAAACCTTACAAAGTAATTAAGATAGATTGAACTCCAAGAGATAGAGTGACCGATTGAGTCAGAGAGAATGTATGGATGAAAGAAAATGTATCTGGCGAGTGTGCTCGAAAAACAAATTAATTGAACGTTTCTGAATTAGAGTGATCGTTCGAGACAGAGGCATAGTTCTATTTTTTAAGAGGGACCTCATTTCCATCGGAAGACCAATAGAATTAGTGGCATTGTTTTTCTGAATTAAATCTGGACTTTTGCATACCCATTTTGTACGCATGATATAAAGTCTACACCAGAATGTTATTACTTGTACATTCTTTGTATAAAAAAGAGGAAACTAAATCAAGACACATCAGAATTTAAGGTAAATGTTATGAAAACTTAACATAATAAGTTGACTACTAGATTAAACTCCAACATTAGAGGAGACAAGTATCATCCTAATATAATTTCAGTCCACTCACACATCCTACTTGATATTGTTCACTTCCTACTTTAGTGTTCCTAACCTGCCATAATATATCACACATCACAATATAATTTCAGTCCACTCACACATTAGCCCCTGTAATGTCATAGAGCGCATTGATACAGACCATGTTGTATACAACTTCCTTTTTATTCTCCTCCATTTCCAACCGGTGACGCCGCTCTTGTGCCTCTATCTTCTTAGCGAACCCTTTTCGTGCCTCAGCTAGGTTCCTTTGTATTAACTCAGCCACCTCCTCGGCCGTGAATGATTTCTTTGAATGTTCGGCCGAGGTGGCAATGCTTTTGGTAGGTTCCGATTGGGATGCCTCTATTAATTTAATATTCAATTAATTTAAACAGTTCCTGTATTGCATAAATTGGGCAATATCCCAAACAGTTCCTGGTCAATTAAATATGTCTCTCTTAAAAAAAATAGAACTATGTCTCAGTCCCAAACAGTTCCTGGTTAATTTAATAAGTTCCTGCATTGCATAATTTTATTTTTGTTGTTGTTAAAAATATAAATTTAAGACTCAATGCATACTTTTGAAGACAATTTTAAAACTTCTATCCTTATTTCATGCCAAAGAAACAATGCTGAAATACAAAAAAATTTGTTTCGCAGAAATTATACATAAATAATATAGAGTATTATTCCTATTGCACTTAAACCTGGTTTTCAATTAATAACACCTAAATTACCTATACTAATTTCACAAAACCTAAATTAATACTGCCACTGATTTCACAAGACCCAAAAATATGCATCCCATATATACTGCACTTATTTCACAAAACCTAAATTAATAAAACTGTTTTAAATAACCTAAATTAGAAAAGTGGGTAGCATCTACGTGTTTCTCCGATGAGTGCGATCTCCGACCGATTGAGACTTCGATCTCTGATGTTGTCACTGGTGGTCGATCGGTAGAACGGCAGGAGATGTAAGGGAGGAGGGTCGATCGGTAGAGCGGTTGGGAGAGGTTATCTTGAAATTAGTCAATCGATAGAGAGGGTGAAGTGGTTAGGGAGAGGTTTGAGACTGGGGTCTGTCAAGAGTGTGGAGAGGATGGAGAGTTTAGTGATCGGCTTTGAGGGAGAAGAGAGGGTTGCGCATCATTTTGAATGTAAGGGGTTAGTGATCGGATCAGATGGAGAAGAGAGGGCTCAGCCGATTTTTGAATGCTAGTGTTTTGGGAGAGAAAAAGCTTTGGAGTAGGGTTTTTCAAAAAGGCTCAAGTCCCCTTCACCAACCTTCTGTATTTCATTTACTCACCTCCGCCAACATCTGCTATATGTATAGCCTAAGGTAATACAAAATTACCAATGTCATATCTTTACTGCCTGAGGTATTCTAGCACTAATCTTGAAGGATAGATGGACTTCCACGTCGGGTGAACAAAAACTCGATGGATGGTATTACTTAAGAGGATATCGTCACCCCACTTTCATTAAATAAATTGGAAGCCTCCTTTTAAATCTGGACAGTGCACCACACATCAGAGGGCTCTGATTGACCCAGTAGCCAATTATATCATAATAACACAGCAAAGAACATGCACAAAATTCCAAAAAATAAAAAAAAATACATTTTATCATATAGATAAACAGATTATACTCAGAAATACCATTTTTGTACAATTTCGTTATTATTGGCCTCTAAAAATGGTGTCATTAATTGTAGACCGTGCATTTCCACGTTATGCATCAACGATTGATTTTTCATGTAATGATTCAAAGTTAATTTTTAAATGATCAAGGCTTCTTCCTTAACATGTCCAATGTAACTGATTTTGATTTTGGTTGTGTCTAAGCTTCGATCCGACGTTGTGTGATTATAGCCATTCGATGGGTCGATATTCCGTAAGCCGGATGGAGGTCGAAATCAAATTTAATTTGAAATTTTTTGTGATACAATAAAAAAAATACAATAATCTTTAGTTTAAACGGTTCCGATCAACCGAGGCACGACATATTGGTTTGTGCCTTCATTATACTCCACAACTAGAGTTGTTGTTTCATGGCAAATATATGGCATATGAGTTGTTCATACAACATGCATGTGCTAATATGTAATTTTATGTTTCCAAATCATTTACTAAGACTCAAAAACACGTTTTAACATTCAATATCGAGTTAATTACACTTATATATTTTCCCATAATTTTTTCTAATCAAAAGAATGCAATATTTCTTTAATTGATAAGTAAATTTCACAACTTAGGCAAAAAAAATAATAATACATACTATATTGAATTGATGCATGACATGTAAAATAGACAATTATAATTATGGTTTGGCCATGAAAGCTGTAAAAGGTTTGAAAATATTTTTTTTAATTTTTTCATATTATTTGATGTACAAATTAGATTTGCATATGTACAAATTGAACATAAATAAACTAACTTCAAACTCCCAAACTAATTTGTCAAAATTATCACTTCTCTCTTAAACTTTTGCAAAAATTATTTTTCTTAAATAAAATTCAATCTATATAAACTAATTCTATATATACAAATTATTTTGCTAACATTTTTATTTCACTTCCTAGCAAAAATTTTAACATTCTGCCAAAAATTTCACCTTCTCTGCCAAAAATTTAATTCTCTCCCGCCTAGGCGGGTACCCAAAACCCAAAATTTTCATTTCCCCCTCTATCTACCCTCCACAGAGTGCGTATCATCTGAGATATCTCATATTTTGCGTGACTGACGTGTACGGTGGTGCCTATTCGGGCATTGCGCAGGGACAGTATTGGTTTACCTTTCAGATTCGTGCATAACTAGTTGAATGGTTGATATTTTCCATAAAGTCACGCAAAATATGAGATATCTCAGAGGGTGCGAATCCCCCCACACCACTCTTTATCTCTCTCACTCTATTATCTAACCTAATTTCTAAAACTAGTGCTGTTTCCTGGCCTCTCTCTCCCAAAACCCTCCAACCATTTCGAGCTTTGCATGTCTCAACTGGAGTGCAGTAGCTTCTTGCGACAACCTTCCGACAGTGGGAACCACACCTCTCCTCCCCTTCTCCCTTCTCCTCTACCAACCCTCTGATGCGGCGATCCCACTTTAAGTTCTCTTGTCGGCCATTGGTCTTGCTTCGATCCACGCAACTTCACTCAGCTCGAACCCACTGCTCAGGCTCAGCCCTCCGTTTAAGCTTTCTCTCTTTCACTTTCTCTCCCCTTTTTATTTTTCTCCCCTTTTTACTTGTTCGTACGACCTTAATTAATCATGTTTAATCTTTTATTTTTTTTAGAAATTAACACCTGTAGAAAAGGAGATCGGAGGGAGGATCGGATTTTTTTTTATTTACAACACCAAAAAATCGGAATTAAATAAAAACCACTGTGACTGGGGTTCTGTCATAAATACCACCCCCGCACAAGGGTTGTGCGCACCCGAAAAACGGATCCGCACAAGGGTTGTGCGCACCCAATAAAACTGATCCGCAAACCGCTGTGTGTACTCGATCCGTCCAAAATCGGATCCGCATAACCCTTGTGCGCACCTGATCCGGATCCGCACAACCCTTGTGCGCACCTGATCCATCCAAATCGGATCCGCACAGCCCTTTTGCGCACCCAATTCGGATCCGCACAACCCTTGTGCGCACCCCCGGATCCGCACAGCTGTTTGGCGCACCCAAAAAAAAAATTATAAATAGGATTTTCTGGAAACTGTGTTCATTCCACAACACTACCAAGGAGCAGGCATAAGCGACAGCAGAGGTAAAACTAGTTTTTTTTTTATTTTTTTTATTTTTTTTTTATTTGACATTATTTTTAAAAATTAACATTAAATTTATTAATTGATAGGTTTGTTCAATTATGATTGGAATTGCTTGTTATTTTGGTGGTGAAGTTTTACAAGGGCCAAATGGTGCTTATTACAGTACTCAACCTTCAAAAATGTTCAATATTACGCCGGATTTAGATCTTAGAGGTATAACTAGAGAAGTGTACCAACAAATTGGTATTGCTCCGAATTATTATGAACTGGTAATTTCCGCAAGGATCAATATTGGTCAAGGCAATCAAACATGGTTCCAACAACTACCGGTACAAGATGATAATAACTGGAGGTTGTATACCCAAATGACAATGAATTTGACAACTCCTTTCAAGTTCCTAGAGTTATATGTTGTAGCTAACCCTAGACAGAACCCCAGACGTAACCAAAATCAAAACACCAGAACTATGCCACAAATGACCAAGGGTCGGGTTCATGAGCAATCTGTGACGGGTCCTGTCCGGGCTCTAACTTTAGGGAGTGCTAGTCGGTCCTCATCTGTAGGGGCTGGACCTAGTCGTTCCCAACCTGCCCGGGGACGACCTCGAGTTCCATCTACTAGTTCTAGCCGGGCCGAATGTGACGGGAATCAATCTCCAACCCCGGAACCGCTTTATTATGCTGAAAATACAGATGAAGATCCTGAAGAGCGGGAGGCAGAGGAAAATTGGGATGCCAGTGACGGCGGTGGGGCAACTGATTTTAGTGATGTGGATACAAATTTTCCTGTACTTGGTAGACGACAGTGGCAGGTGTCAGGTGGTGCATCAGGACACCCGTTCGAGCAATTTCATGACACATCGGGGTTTGAAGAAGCTGACAGCTCTTTTTTTGCAACTTCTGAGGTATGTTTCATTTTTAATTAATTAAAAAAAATATTTATTTATATTTGTTAATTTTTTAATTTTTTAAATAGGGTGAAAAACAACATGAATTGTCTGAGGGGATGACGTACGGCAGCAAAGAGCAAATGCAAGAAAAAATTTACCGTTGGCATATAAAGAATAATATCGAGATGAATCAGACACATAGTTGTATGTTGTATGTTGTTTGTATGTTGTATGATGTTTGTATGATGTTTGTATGTCGTACGGCAGCAACTGATTTTATGATGTTTGTATGTTGTATTATTTATTAGCTTATGTTTAGGTTATTTATTAGCTTATTTATTACCTAAATAAAATAAGTGTCAAACATGAAATAACAACATAAAATATGCGTAACAGTCCCAAATAAAATATGCATAACAGTCACAAACATAAAATCTAAATAAAAGTTCCAACACAAAATAACAAAATAACAACTAAGATCGAAATATCAACGGGAGGATGGTGTGTACGGAACCGTCTTCCTCTTCTGCCTCTTGCCGCGTCCCTCCTCCTCATGTACGTTCTGAAATATCGGTATGTAGGATTGGGAGGGCTGTGACGCCTGTGGAGCCTCCTCCTGTATCTCACCAAACAAAGTATCTGCATCTCCGCCCTGATCTGCCCCTGGACCGAATGTGACGTCCTCGGGTGTATCAGCTACATAATTGGATGGATCCTGCTGGGGCTGTGAGAAGAATACAGGAGAAGAAGGGTCATCCTGAGAAGGGAAGTCCTGCGACTGCGTGGTGTTACCGTACTGAGATCCCAGCTCAAATGTAAAATTTCTTGCTGGCTGCGACGGATCATCCCATGGGCGGTGCGTACGTCCCTAAAATTAAAAGATAATTAGGTTTCACAATGAAGATAACACGGCATCACTTTTTATATTAAACACGTACCGCCACATCACCAGCTGTCGCAAATGCCGCCTCAACAGTCGCAGCTGCGTGAATATCTGACATATCTGGCTCGGCGGTGCTCCCAGGCGGTGCAGAGTCGTCACTAATCATGTCGTGCAGGTCCTCATAAGCCGGAAGATCTGACAATATCAGGATCTTGTCTAGTTGGGGCTTGTATCCGGCGACGACGACTGGCGGTGCAGCCATGCACAACATTCTCTTCCCGAATTTCTTCCACCCTCTTGTGATTGCCATTCTTGCACTTATCAAGCATTGCTTGATGTTCATCAGCACCTTCAAATAAATTGTAAATAAATTAGTTCAGAATGTAATTTAATATCAAAAATATTTTTAAATAATAAAGGGATAATAAAATCTTACAATCTGTGCAGCCGGACCACCGCATGGAATGTAGCCGTAATCTCGGTCATTCATGTCACGTCGTACTGCGAGCGGCTTCTTATTTATCTCCGAGATCTGACCGTACATGAAGACAGTAAATGCACAGTTCTCCTGGTACCAACGGCGGTACTCCTGGTCGTATGCCTCGAACGCATAAGTCTGGAGGTGCTCAGGAATCATGTCCTCCGGAGCCATGGCCTCAAGCCGCTGCACATAACCCTCACGCAAATCCCGCCAATTCTTCCCATCAGTAGTGTCTAATGCCCTATGTAACTGGTACCATTCATCTTTGCTTATCGGAACGGGCACAGGAAAATACTGAGACATGCCGAACTGTCTCATGACCCGCCCAGGATAATAATGCTCTATAACCTGGAAATAAACAAGCGGTACCTGTAGAGAAAAAAATATAAAATTTTAGTAACTACAAATTTTATGAATTATTTTTTTATCTAAGAATAGAAGTGTTACCTGAGCTAACCAGAAGTGTCGCTGTGCCGCGCATATAGAAGGCAAGTCGTCCAAGAAAGAGTGGGTGCCATAAACATGACCCTCATTCGGTACAAGCTCATCGTACGGGCGCCAGTCTACGTGCTCATCTGGCCTCATCTGCTCGAATTGACACCGGAAAAAAGCAACCCCTGTAGGTCGTCCATGTGGGGTACGGTAGAAAGACTTCTCCGAGGCCCATCTCTGAGCATACGCAGGACATGTCTGCCCGTCGGGCTGACCCCAATTTGGAGCCCAATCCTTCACTAGTGACGATGGAGCCCAATCCAAAGACAACTCACATCCTGCAGAGAGACTGTAATCTCTCCAATGGGCAGGTGAAACGTGTGTGTCTCCGGCCGCCACCTCTCGACCAGTGCAGATGTAAGTGAGGCATCTGCAATAACAGGGGCGAGCTGTGACACATGCCACAACCCCATCCTCTGTAACACCGGTGCATAGCGCACGTCATATCGTAGAGTCATATGGTTATTCCTCACCTCCGTCATGTCATGATCCTAAAATAAATTCCAAATGCAAATAAAATAAATAATAGAGATATTTTTCCAAAAAAAAAATTTCATTTAAATTATTTCTCAAATGTAAACTTACATATGCTAGCTTCATCTTGTGGCCCTCGCGCGGGAACCAACAGACGGGGCTAATGCTCTCATCCGTATAGTGCGGAAATATTGTAGAGATCAACTCCTGATCCCAATTATGCTCATCCAATGGTGTTGTGCCGCTCGTTGACGCCATACTAAAATAAAGTATACATTTTATGTCAAATTTTAAAACAATCGATAAAGTAATCTACAAACTAAATTAATGGGTAATCGTCCGATTAAATTCGCAAGAACTACAATTATTTTATAACTAAATTGCATATCTAAACCAATCTACAAACTAAATAAATTAAATTAGCTAAACTATCTAAATTAAATTAAACTACAATTATTTTACAACTAAATTACATATCTAAACTTATCTACAAACTAAATAAATTAAATTAGCTAAACTATCTAAATTAAATTAAACTACCATTATTTTACAACTACATTATCTAAACTTAATCTACAAACTAAATAAATTAAATTAAACTACAATTATTTTACAACTATATTATCTAAACTTAATCTACAAACTAAATAAATTAAATTATCTAAATTAAATTAAACTATAATTATTTTACAACTACATTATCTAAATTCTACAAACTAAATTATCTAAATTATCTAACCTATCTAAACATTAAACTACAAATTTTAAATTAAAAAAAAAAATTTACCTTTACTGTGGGGCTGAGGCGTGGACCAGAATGGGTAAAATCGGGTGCGCAAGGGGCTTTATAGCGCCAGGGGGGGGTGCGCACAACCCTTGTGCGGATCCGATTGGTGCGCGAAATTGTTGTGCGGACTCGGTGCGCGAAATCTGCCTTGGACCAGCACAGAGGGGGGGTGCGCACAAGGCTTGTGCGAATCCGATCGGTGCGCCAAATTGTTGCGCGGACCCGGTGCGCGAACTCTTCCGTGGACCCGCACTTCAGGTGCGCCAAATGGTTGTGCGGATCCGTTTTTCGGGTGCGCACAACCCTTGTGCGGGGGTGGTATTTATGACAGAACCCCAGACACAGTGGTTTTTATTTAATTCCGATTTTTTGGTCTGCTAAATAAAAAAAAATCCGAGGGAGGATAGAATGGATGGAGGGAGAAAAGGAGATCGATTTTGGCAGAGTCTCACTAGTTGCGCCTCATCTCCCATCCCAATTCAAGTAATTTTTTTTTTATTTTAATTCAACTTCTATTCTTTAGAGCAACGATAGATTCTATTAATATCTTCAATTCAATTTAAGGTTGGCTACTTCAAAGCTTTTCTTATAGTGGGCTGTTGTTATCTTCAATTTAAGTCAAGTTTTAGATTCAGTTCAGATTAAAGTTAAGAAGATATTTTTCATGCCTTTAGAGATCAATGGTTGTATGCTAATTTTTCCATTGTAAGGGCATTTTGGTGCTTCTGTTGGGTTCTACAGGAAGTCACATTAAAGATCAATGGGGTATGCTAATTTTGGTGCTTCAATTTGAATGCCTTTGGTGTTTAATGACACAGTGCATAAGTGCCACTGGTACGGTACCAGTAATTATCAGTTTTCTTCTAAATTATGTTTATTGGCATATGAAATTTTTTGATGGCACAGAGCTCATGGTACCATTGCTATTTACTACATTTGAAATGCATGCTATTTTTTTAATTATGTCTTGAACCCGAACCTGACCTATCAGTTTATTCAAATCCGAACCAGATTTTTGCATACCCCTAGCTGAAATTCTAGCTTCGCCACTGATTATATATGCACCTAGTGAGACCGCTTTTGGAGCCATGGCTGTCAAACTAGTCTGACCAGCTTTGTAATGACGGTGTTCTTCAAATCCGGTGTACTCGGTGAGGATACAATAAATGATGCATTTACGACAACTGTATATATTAATTAGTTTTATGTTTTTACTTTGCTATATATAATGTGGTGTTTCTATCAGTAGTAATCACTGTGTTACGGTGGGAATATTTAATATATTTATACTTATATTTTTTATATATAATTTTAGTAGACAGTAACTAAAAAGGGGACTGTTTTAAAAGAAACTTAATAAAATTTCATAATGTATATACTTAAGTTAATTATCAATTACCTAATTAAGTATCAGATCCTTCAACATGGAGTTTGTTCAATTCAAGTGTAAACTAAGGTTATGCCATGTATTTTGTTGGATAGGACACTGTGAGGAAGGGAATTGAGCTGCTGAAATGCTGTGACCAAATGGTGAGTAAGATGGGGATTTTCTCTTCTAATGAGATGATGTCAGCATTTCTAATCTCAAATATCTCCTTGTAAGGTGAGTTTTCGTTATCCATTTTATAATCTTTACTCCCTTATTCAGTTAAGATTGTATGTATTTGTTTGTCAGGAATTTAGTTTGACATTTTGGTTTGTTTAGGTGCCATTCTATCTTGCAGAATTAACTGAGAAGGTCGCACAAGAGGACAGGATTCCAATCCTCGAGGCATCTCAAGATCACTTGAAGGTTAAGTGTTGATTCACTTGCACGTTATTGGTCTCATTTTCAAGTGCGCATTTTGATTGTCTAGTTTTCCTATGCAGGAATTTACTTCCATATGTGAGGCGCTTGAATCTATAATCAAAATTAACAATGTTAGAAAACATGGGCAGAGAGAGAGAGAGAAGAGAGAGAGGGAGGGAAATGCTCATGAGCTCTTTTATTTATGTTTTGCTTGATTTTATTTTGTTTTGTATCAATTTATGATTGTCGTTAGAATGTTGTATCAGTTTATGATTGTTGTTGTAATGTTTTTTGGTATTTTGGTATAATGCATGATAATTATAATATGTTGATCAATGTTTATTACATGCTTTTGATCTATATTTCAATGTGTTTGTGTTAATATGGTTCAATGGGAATTAGAGTGTAAAAGAGTAGCGGGTTGGTATCGGGTTGGTACAGGGATGACTGTAGAATAAGGCCATGCTAAAATGATGCCATACAATATTATTATTTTCATGGATAATCCTTGCAAATAACCTGGTGGGCCCACCCTTACCAACCAAAATAAACTAGGGCCCCACCTTCTATAGCCATGCAATTACTCTACTCTCTATCCTTGCAATAACCTGTGTGGGACCCATATTCTATATCCTTGCAAATACTAGATGGGACCCACGCTCAATCATCTTTGCAAATACTTCCTGCAAGTGTTGGATGTCAGACTTGTTGCATGGATACTTCTTACATGTGCAGGCCCATGTAACAAGATTTTGAATAGTTATTACATGGGTAACCCATGTAATAAGTGTAAAATTGAGTATTTGCAATGAGGCTTGTAACATGGGTACTTGTTACATGGATAGTCCATGTAACAGCTCTTTTTCGGGCTTGTTGCAAGGGTACGCCCATGTAACAACTGAAATCTTATCCATGTAAGAAACCAGAATTCTAGTAGTGATGCTCAGACAAAGAAATGGCGGATCTAACAGGGTTAACCACCCGGTACGAGAGGAGCGCCCCCGATTACATGGTGCTCATGATGAGAGGCAGCAGCTCCGAGAACTTATCAAGAAGTCAGGCTATGTGTTAATGGCGGTTGCCGTGGTCTACATGTCCCAGGACTTCGATGAGTTTCCGAGCTCACGCGTGAGGATATTCATGGGCTTTGTTGCTTTACTGGTTGGTTTGATCAGTGTTTTCTGTTGGATCACGTTTGGTTAGTCGGATCTGTCATTTCCTTGAAAGGTCTCTCTCGGATTGGAATCTACTGCTCGCTAAATTGACAAGCAGGGTCCTGTTTTTTCAAATCAAACCATTAATCTGTGTTGAGATTCTTGCAAGAAAAAAAATTCAATTGTTTGATTTGGAAAAGCAGGGTCTTGCTTGCCAATTTGGCGAGCAGCGGAGTTGGATCCCTCTCTCTCAATTAGGTTGATTTTATCTTTTGAAGAAAGTAACTAAAAGGATTTGTATTAGGGATAATCCTTTTCATATTATTACCATTATCTTTAGTGTTTTGTATCTGAGGTTAGGTGATCCGAGGACAGAGCAATTAATGTTGCTAGAAAAGAAGAACACAAGGTACCTGTATGTGTTTGATTTCTGACTTTCTCAAATTCCCCCTATTGTTTTTAAAGGAATTTCTCTGTAATTCCGACTGGATCTATCATATATTTTTTTTCTTTGTTACATGAGAAAATTTCAATTGTTGTTATTAATTTGCATATATGGTATATATACGAGTAAGAAGTAACCCAAAGACTAATGTTTGATGTTAAAAAAAAAAGTAACGTGGTCCTAATTAAGCGTACGAAATTTCTTTTTGAAACGAAAAGTGGATGTCTAGTTTATCAGTTTTCTTCAAACTTATGTTTATATTATAAATGATTTCTCTATTTTTTAAATTTTGAATCCATAATCTCTTACACAAGAATCATGTATTTTTGCTACTTTTTTAGTCTAATTTTTCAAAAGTACAAGTTTAATGTTGATTTTCCCTATTTGTCGATCAACATCATAAAGACCAAGTTATTTTTGGATTGAAACAGATATAATATTAATTAGTAAATGATTAATAGTTGGTAAAGTACGTTACTAATTCAACAAGAAAACAAATTATTAGTCGTGATCAAGACCGAGACGTAGTGGATCGCGACATCAATCATTTAGTGGAACTTCAATTCTCTTTTTGTAATTACTTCCCGTTGACCGTGTTTTTTTTTATGATTATTTAACAAAGAGTTTTTAAACTGCTTCACCGAAATAATGCATTCTGAATATATTTTCCCAAATTACAAAAATAAAGAGGGTAGAAAAGAAAATGTACTTCCACAGTGGGTTGATTCGCCTCCATTCATCTTCCGAGTCCGATGCGGTGAAGGTCATAACAGTTTCATTGTTTTAAAATTCGTGCAGCATCAAATTTCAAAGTCGCATTCATTTTAAAAGTTCAAACAGTCAATCGGAACCACTTAATATGATATTTATATTAAAATATATTTGGAGATCGTATTTATATATATATTAAATTACTATCATTTTATATAGGTATAAAATCACTATTTTGTTTATATCTAAAAAATAGTAAAATTGTTTCAAAAAATATATAATTTGATCGTTAAGTACATTTTAATATAAAAATCATAGTGAGCAGTTTAAATCAATTGGTTGCATTTTAAAAATAGAAATAAAAATGTTAATCACGAACAAAGAATGAAAGGCATTAGGTATTAACCCTGCTCCTTTAAAAATACATTATGATAATAAATATGCATCTACGCTTAGATTTTTAAATTTTATTGGTTATAAATCTCCATGTGAATCTCATAAAAGTTCAATGAATATTTAAATTACACTAAAATTTGATCTAAATTCTAACCATTAGACTAAAAGTACACACGTGATAATTTATAAGAAAGATGGAATATATAAAAAGTTAAAAAGTTAAAAATCTAATTAAATTCCAATATATATGATTAAAAAAATTGAAATTGAGTGAGCACTTCTGAAATATATATAGATCTTCTCTGTGATGGTATAGCAAGAAATAGAGCATCCGTTTATTTATTTGTTGTTCGAAAGATAGCTCAAAGAGCTGTAGAAGTTTTGAAGGGTTCACACTTCTTAGTGTAACAGACAACCAATGAAAATCTTCAATAATGATGCTACTCGACAATATGAGACACAAGATTAGTCAGGCCTTGGATTCTGTTATAGAAATGTATATAGTTATGATATTGTTAGTGTGAGTTAATTACTAATTATGTTATTAGTTAGTGAGTTGTTAGTGACAGAAATGTAATCAGAAAAAACTTATATATAGTTGTAATCAAAGATCAATCAAAGAAATAATGTATCTTTTTATTTCTACTTCTCTTCTAATATCTTAGATACTGTGATTACAAATAAAAGCTTGTTGTAGTGGCCCGTAAAAGCCCAATACTCCAGATTAACTTTCTAGTCTGCCGGAACTAATCCAACTTATTTCATTATATTTTGTTAGATTTAATATGAATATAATTTTAATTAATGTTTATTACATATGTTGACTAATTATACATTAATTGATACTAAGTTTCATGAAAATTAAAAAAATATTAATAGTAATCAAACTATTACGCTACTATGATTGGGTCAGGTCAACCTTGACCAGTTCATGATTGTTGGAACTTTTATTAATTTTAACTTAATATTCTCTTATTTTATATTTTTCATCATTGAAATGTGTATTATTGGTGAATTACTTGAATTATTCTATAGAACATGTTCCTAATATTCTTATGTAGATTTTTCAATATTTATACGAAATCCACACATATATAATTGGTCTTTATCAGTTTTCATTAGAAAAATATCTTCTAAATTATGGTATCTTGTGCATGTATGGGACGAAAGTCGGCCTTAGTGATCTGGCAGTGCCGAGTGGAAGAGCTGTTGGTCAACAGGTAAAAGCTACACTAGAGATAACATGCTGATCTTCCTCAAGAGACCACATTGATGAGAAGATTTGGCACCTCGATGTCAGCTCTTAGCCACCTAGGGCTGTAGGATGTTCCAAGGGTAGGGTTGTTCGTCCATGAAAGCAGTATGTGAGTTGGGTTCAGAACGTCGTGAGACAGTTCGGTCCATATCTGGTGCAGGTGTTAGAGCATTGAGAGGATCTTTTTCTACTACAAGAGGAATGGGAAGGATGCACTTATGGTGTACTAGTTATCGTGCCAACGATAAACGCTGGGTAGCCAAGTGCGCAGCAGATATTACACACTAATTTATTAGTAAAATCCAAAAAAAAAAATTAACATGTACGATTAACTTAATTTATAATATTAACCATTGAAGTCTTACGTATATAATTTGAGTTTTGATCATTACCTCAATAGTTAATATTTCTGATAGAATAGTCGTTGTAATTTTTTTTTATTACCCAACACAAGGGAAATTAAGAGAAAATTTCCTACCACATGGTGCACATGCATGTATGAGGTTGTCGGAGACTTAGACTGAGTCAGTCTTCCCACCCCAAGTCAACTGATCTACTTCTCCATTCTTATTCCAAATGGACAATCCCATTCGTGTCAATTTTCAGAGAGCTAGGGATAAAAGAAACCCTTGTTGGGGCAATATTAATTAGTTTTATAACAAAAGAGCCCAAGTTTATTAGGTTAATCTAGTCAAACATTTATATATAATATAGCTGTCACATAAACTTAAAAGTTTGAATCTCATATATATTCCCTCCCGGCAGAGAACGATGACATTTCCTCTTTTCAGTACCAAATGGAGAGATGTGCAACCTTGAAGCTTCGAAGAAATGACATAACAGATAACACGTCTAATAGAGGCCCAGCACATATACATATATTATGTTCATTTAATTTCTCGGAGAAAAACTATAATTGAGGAAGAGGGATGATAAGAGTGAAAGAGAGGTAGCTATTTTTCTCGTCAAGACATACGCCAACCATAAAACAAAAGAGGGAGCTAGCAAGAAAGAGAGTTTAATTACGTGGGCAAATGGCAAGAAAAACTGCGCGCAAAATTCTCAAAGTTCTCAGGTACTAATTAACCATCTAATTTCTTTTGTAAATCCATTTAAATGCACTAACTGTGGTGAGACTCCATGCCATAGAAATTGCCGTCGTGTGTTATATATCAATGAGCACCGTTTTTTCCCTCTGCTATACTTTGTCAAAAGTTGCATTTACATATCACTTTATGGAACAAATGTTAAGCCTCTTATCTAGAGATGAAAACGGTATGGATAATTAATATCCAATCTGTATTCGTAAATTTAGATATGAATATCCGATAACCTAATATCAGTGTGGATAAAAATACTAATATGATTTTACATTTCAATTATCCCTATCTGAATAGTAGATATATCATATATATTAATATATATTATAATTAAAATTTATGTTATTCACCATTATAATTAAATAAATATTATGAATTTTTATATTTTTATATTATTTTAATAAATATCCGATCTGATCCGGACCTGTATCCATATCCGTCTGATATGTCTAATATCCACTCTGTATTTGTATCCGAAAAAAAAATATGAATATGATTTTACCCCTATCCGCTCCGTATCTGCTTTGTTTTTCCGCCTACTCTTATCCTAATTTTGTGAGCAGAGGTGTCCATTAAAATTAAATTTTAAGATCATGTTTGGGCGTTGTTCCTTAAAATTAAGAAATATTAAATTGCTTATTTCAAGTTAATTAAGGTAGATTCAGCTATCCAACTTTGCATGTGAACTTAAAATTTATATTAACTACTTAAGTTATTTCGTTTGATAGGAATTTCAATTTGAAGAATATATTAAGTTGTTAAAATTTTATAATAAAATATACCAAACTTAAAATAACCGTAAATCATTCAAAATAAAATAATAACCAAATTAAGGAGAATTATAATTTATGATTATGAATAAAAAAATATTATAGTGGTAATAAAGATGATGCTGATAAATATAACAATAAAAATATTATTGGCGAAGGTGAGTCGGAGAGCCCGTGACAGAAACCTCTTGGTGAGAGTGAAATTGCCTTTGGAAGAGAGAGGAAGGCAACATCAACAAAGAAGGAAAGAGAGACTTAACGAAGAGTACATTAGTTTTTAATTTTTCCGTGAGTTTCTCCATCAATTGTTTTTTTTCGTGCATAGCACAGTATGACATTATATATGCATAGCATCGTAGCTCAACGTATTAATTAGTCAAGTCAAAATAAATGCAAAAATAAAATAACCATTAGTGCTAGTTAGCTTTGGGACACTTGTCCAATAAAATACGCGAAATTAATAAATTTCACTATTCAAGCGATGATGTAAACAAATTAGTGTTTAATTTCTAAAATAAGCGTGGCTTTTTGGGCTTTTTGGACTTTTTGGGCCTCTAATGTCAACACCTTTAACCACATTTCATGTGTAATATAACTTGACCCTCGGTAAAACCCACCTATCATTAAAATTATATTTACATGAAAGTAGAGTGGAAAAAATGGCACGGCGGAGACGGTTCCGTCACGGAATGGTACGGTTACAGCATGGAACGGCACGGCATGTGTCACTGTTCCGTGCCGTGACTCGTGTGTCGCGTGGCGTAATCATTCGCGTGCCATGACCATCTTTTAAAAATTTGACCCTGCACAGCACATCATATTAAAGATCCGGTCACGGTATGGCACGACACGCGGTCACGCGAGTCACATGAAATTAGGACCGTTAAGTCTTGATCAAATGGTGAATCTTGAATAAACTAACTTAAATTATGAAAAATAGCTAAATGTGATAAATGTGACCAGTTACGTTTGGACATGGCACACGAATAGTCACAGCACGCGAGTCACGATGTGACTCGCGTGCCGTGACCACCCCTTAATATTTTAGTCACGGCACGGCACGTGTGACTGTTCACTTAGTCACGGCACGGAACGGCACAAGACTAAAGTCACGGCGTGTTAGTGACGTCACTGTACGGCACGTATTTTCCACCCTACATGAAAGACTGAAAAATCTGTTCTATCTTGGAGAGCAAGGATGATAAAATAAGGCCGGAACAAGAGATATGCAAAGAGAGTATAAGATTTAAGTAGTGAAAATATGAAAATTTAATAATGGAGGAATAAAATCTCCATATATAACATGATATTCTACTCAGATATCAGAATAAATAACAAACGCCCATAATTATAAGAAAGAACAAACATTAATTATAGAATCATTGATGCCTAAAGTGATCATTTATCCAAAGATAAAAAGAAAAACTCCAAAAACAAAGGATATATACCTCCACAGCTACAAATTTATATACGAGATAGGAGTAGGTCCGATGGGCATCGGACCTACTTTTATGTTCAATTAGCTCTATCACCATACGATTTGTATTAAGATTAGTGCCCAAAGAAATTGAAACAGACTTGCACGAATATTAATGTACGTAGCACAGATCTTGATGCAATTGAATGGTCATTTTACCCATCGAACCAAAGTAGATCCGATGGACATCGGACCTACTCTGAATTCTTTATATATATCTGACTGCCAACGGGCTATAATTTCTCAAAAAAAGAAAAAAAAAATGCATATATACATCTGACTGCGATCGAACTAGCTAGTTTCATACATCAGACGTATATGCCACTTCCTTTATTATAACAGGAGGTTGGAACAAAATTCAGCATGCACTTGCAGGTGTGCATTTTATTTTTTTTGATAAAAAAATAGAGATCATGTCCTTATTTATATATTGATAACAATGTCTTACATATCAGGTTTTGATATAAAATATGTACTTACCCCCTTACAAATGCGGACTCATCTACAACAAGTCCTTATTGAATTTAAATAAAACGGAAGCCCAAAAAAAGAAAAAGTCTTCTACCCTTCTATGCTAATTCAAATATGACCATTGACTGTGAACTTCTTATGCTAGTTTCATTATTGTCTTGCATTGTTCCCTAAATATTTTGGCTCATCTTTCTCTCCATATGACGAAATGTGTGATTGCCATAATTTCTTTTATCTTCATTGGTGTCTTCTCGTATGTAGGTGTGCATTTTATGTCATCTGAAAAGTTTGATATGTAAATAATTATAAATTATGAAGTAGAATACCAAGAAGATAATTAAATCTGTTAATCTTAGAGAAATATATAATTAAATGCCCATTTTAATTGAAGTCCGCCACTAATTATGTTCCATGAGGTTTGATATATATTTATATGAACTATAACATATATATATAACGTAGGTACATGTGATCATGAAATTTGATATATATGTATACGTTATTCATCCGCCATATTTAATTATGTATATGCTTACAATTCAATAATATATATCATAGTATTTGATGGTTTAAATTTCACAATTAAGTTCCATATTTTGATATAAATACCAACTTGCACTAAGCATATCTCATTCTCTAGTTAAAAAAAAAATAACCATGATATTTGGGAACTATTTTGAATTGCCAATAGTATAAATCATCCAGAGATTCCATTGTAAATTTAATTATTATATCCACTCCACGTACCTTGGAGAGGTTAGAGTCCCATAAACTCGACGATGAAGATAATAAGTACACCAAATACGAGCAGGCTAATCGCAAAGTAGGTAAGAATGTTAACAGCAAGACCAATGTGTGATGTTGTGGAAGGCTTGTAGGATAAAAAGATCAGGCTTTGCCCCGAAAGAAAAGCCGAGACCAAGAACATCATGCAAATGTTCAAGTGCGTGTTTTTCTGGACACTTCCAAGATAACCGCTGAAAATAGCAGTTATTCCCCCAAAGGATATAGATGATACCTAAAAGTTAGTTAATGGCAAGTAATTAATTTATTTGTACATATAATTTCATAATTAATTGAACTGCATTCTTATTAAATATTTACAAATATTTAGTTTCTAACCAATGCATGCATGAAAATCCATGTTATTATAAATTTGGTGCATTGCAGCTTAGTAGAGTTAAAATTATTTTGCCTTCCACCATTGATCCTTGAACTACCAATTTATCCATTATTAATTATAACTCATAAAAGGAGTATAAAATTTTCTAGTGTCAAACAAAATAATCTTGGAAGATGAACTTCTATATATATGTGTCCTATTATCTACTTCCTATTGTTGTTGTTAGTTATGAAAGAAAAAAAATTAATAATGCTAACCACAGAAAATATAAATATATAAATATAGAGAGAGAGAGAGTAGAACTAGGGTGCTCCTAAGTTCACCAAACCTCTTGTGAACTTGACTCTAAAATATATCGAATCGATTTTAAACGACGAATCCAAACCGTTGAAACTCTTCTACCTAATGAGTGATGCGTCTACATGTGAAAATTTTAAAGTTTCGAATTAATTTAATATAGAGTCAAGCAGTCAAAAGTTTAAGGTTTATAAATTAATTTTAATGCATTCATTTTTTGGACTCCTTTGACCACTTGATTCTATATTAAATTAATTCAAAACTTTAAAATTTTCACATATAGACGCATCAATCATTAGGTAAAAGGATTTCAACGGTTTGGATTCATCGTTTAAAGTCAATTCGATATATTTTAGAGTCAAATTCACAAGAGGTTGGGTGAACTTAGGAGCACCCTAGTTCTACTCTATATATATATACATATATATATATATATATATATATATGTTTTTCGCGACACATAATCCATCAATATTAATAAAATTCTGACCTTGTTTCCCTTGGTGTAAGCCAGCTTAAGATCATCTTCTTCTAAGGTGTCTTGGATGTTATGGGTTGCCCATAACTTGAATAGCCAAACGGAAAAAGCAATCAAAATTGGTATGAAAACCAAAACAGTGTACCACTTTAAGAAGGTGAAGGCAATTGTAAGAGCAGAAAATGCCAACAAAACTAGTTGAAATTTGCACAATCCCAGGAAGACTTTTATAATACTAAAGCTCAAATGCATGAGTCTCATTTGGCAAAGGAACATAAGGCAAATGCTGATTATAAAAGATGTGAAGGACAGGAAAACTGAGGCTGAGACAACAGAATGGTGTGCATGGTTCGAAGCGTTTATATGTATACCAAAGAGGACACCAATCAAACCACCTGATGATAAAGATACAACCCCTTGGCTTAGCTCGGAAAGGCGCGGTATTTCCTTCATCTTCTTTTCGTATTGAGTTTTGTCTTTCTCAGTTTCTTTGTCATTGGTTTTGAAGCTGATATACAAATTAATACATAGGGTAAGGAGTACTGTTGCCATGACAATTGGTATTAGAAGGTTATAAGGGCTTGGAAGCTGCAACAAGGGAATAAGTGATGCGAGAAGAGTAGTGGATGAGAAGATGATGAGAATTTTTGAGATGGTGTGTTGGATAGGATGAGTAATTGTGTTATTCGGTGCAAGCATGAAAAATGTATGGATCAGCAAGCAAAAGCCAGCACCGAGAGCCAAAGAGCCAAGGATAGACACGGCTCTAAGAATGTTTTCATTGGCCAAGTTTTTAGGTAAAAACATGATGCATAATATTTCCGAAAATCCAAACAACAAGGCAATGGTAGCAAACTCTAACTTAACTTTCCCCTTTGCTTGGATTTCTTCTATCTGTCAGATTAGTAAAAACGAAGGGAAAAAAAAAACAATATTAGATTAATTAACATATATCCTTAGAGAATGATATTGTGAGTAGAACCTATTGTGAAAAAAAAATATTATTAGATAAGCATTGGAATTGGTGAGCTAAGTTGAAAACCTATCAGATAAGTATGAAATGATGGGGCTCAAAAACTCAGATCCCTTTTTTTTACACCCAGCCAAAATTAATGCTAGTCGCAAATATGCGTCTTAATAGAAACTTATCTAAATATATTGGTATACTACAACAAAACCCTCATTACCCCTGATTTATTTTAGAAGATTTATATGTATTCTACTAATTTACTGCACTATATAGTGGATGTGCAGCGTACTGCTTGTACCAAATTAAGCGTGAAGAGTTTGTAAGAAATAGCATATTGAAGATTGACTAACCAGTTTTTTCTCATCAGTTGCAGCAGATGCTTTTTGAGTGCCTGACTTTATGGCCCCACCAGGTGAGGTTACTTCCTGCAGGAAGAAAACAAGAGATTAATCACACCTCTGGTCTCATAACAAGAAATTCCCTTATTGTTTAATGGAAGGATTGCAACATGCAACAAATGGTTCTGTCATTTTCTATTGCTTTGAGTTTCATCTCTAAAGAAATCAAATCATTAGTGCTGGTAGTCTGGACCGTAACATTCTTTTTTTGCTGATGAGAACTCCTGATTCCTCGACCCGTGCCTTTGAAGTCATTTAGGTTAAGTCTTTTTTTAAGGTTAGTTGCTTTAAATACTTACTAACAATTTCATTGATAAAAAACATATTTACAATCGGTTCAATAACTGTAATTTCTAAATCTACTCTTTTATTCTCATGAAAAACATTAAACTACTCTAATATACTAACCTATTTCAATTATCCTAATACCTTAATTCTTATCCGCTCCACGACAGGATTTTCTTCTTTGACCGCTGCCACACTCCGACAATGACCGGATCTACTCACCGCCGCGCTCCAATTGAGATGTTGATCACCCTAACGTCATCTCGCTCCACAACCAGATTGCTTCTTCAACCGTCGCCGCGCTCCGACAACAATCAAGTCTACTCACTGTCGCGCTCCAATTGAGATGTTGATCACCCTAACGCCATCTCACTCCACGACCGGATCAGCTTCTTCAACTGCCGCCATGCTCCGACAACGATCGAGTCTACTCACCGTTGCACTCTAATCGAGATGAAAACTATGCTACGAGCTCCGACGATACCGCACTCTCAGCTCCGATCGGCTACGCTCGGTCCCAGTTCCTCCCCTCTCCCTCATTCTCCTCTCCACTCGAAAAGATAAAACCGAGAGAAAGGGGAGATGATGTATCAAAGATAAAGACTACAAAGGTATGGACTAATGGTTCGATCCTAGACTAGATTTTAAATCGGTAGCAATTACATTCTCAGTTTTTATTAGGGTTTTTCAAAGCATATACATATAAAGTTAAAAACCTGTTGTTGTAAGCCAGTCTCTAGATCATTTGGGGAGTCAGTCTCTTTGTTTGCTGGTACCATCAAGCCAGTCTCTAGATCATTTGGGTGGTTGTCATTTGGGGCGTCAGTCTCTTTGTTTGCTGGTACCATCATGCCAGTCTCTAGGTCTACACCAAGTGAGTTCCCGTCCTGCAATAAACAGATTTTCTAGGTGAAGAATGATTGCATGATTAAGCTATCTTGTTGAAAAAAATATAAAACCATCTCTTGTGTAACATAAAATATTGGTTTTCCGAAAATTAGATTCATATATAGTAGTTTATAGATCTGTTACCTCAACTCCTCGTTCAAGTTCAGAACGAGTTTAAACAGTTTGAAAGAGCTCTATCTAGTATAATCAAAAGATAAACATCACTTTGTTCAGGGAGGGAGCTAGAACAAAATACAAAAGATAGAGAAGAAGGGAGAAAAAAAAAAAAGAACCCTTCCAAAAGAACAAAATACAAAAGATAGAGAAATCATTCCAAATTAATAAAAAGAATAGAGATCGAGATACTTGACAAACACCGGCTCCCATTGATTTTCAAGAGAAAGAGACAAGAAAAAGAGAGGAATGATTCTAAAAGAACAAAAAGAAGAGCAAGAAAGAGAGAAAATAGATTTACAGTAGTATTTAATCTGTTGCTTGATTGCACACCGTCTTCCATTAATTTTGGGCTTGATAGTTGATATTGATCTCACTTGCTAATTCCCTGAAATCAAAAAGGATATTATGACAAATTAGCTTTTGCAATAACTTCACTGAAATTATGCTAGGGAAAGGGAAGCATATAAAAATTACCTTATTAGGAGAGGAGAGACCGAAGAGGTTGAGAACTTGAGATCAAGCAAAGAAAAATAAGGAGAGCTTTCCTTGGGTACTAAGTTTCTTCGTTAATCTGAAAAATAAGGAGAGCTCCCTGTCACTGTCAGTCAAGGATTTGACAGTACCGTGTCAACTTTGCCTTCTCTCTGGTCATTTTTTTTTAATTTTTTTATTTGGGGTGCAAACTTGCATGCCCTAAGCCCATAGTAGGGGTGTCAATGAAAACTGTTTACTCATTGGGTAAGAATTTTCGTTAGCTTATTGGGTATGAGTATGGGTAAGAATTTTTTTTCGTTAGCTAAACGGATATGGGTATGGGTAAAGGCTATTTCGTACCCATTAGATAATGGGTAATTATATAAAATAAATTATATATAGATATATAAATATTATATTTAATTTATTTAATTTTATATTTATCATATCATTGTATCAACATTAATCTCATGAGAAAATGTATGTATTTTGTTGTAAGATGAATATTATATTAAACATATTACATTTTTCATTTGAATGTTTTATTATTTAATTAACGAATTGAATTTTGAATTTGTTAGAAGAGATATTTGTATTTTTTATTTTTTTCTTTATAAAAAAATTATTAGTTAGAATTTATTGCATATTTATTTTTTAATTTTTATATTAGTAATTGTGATTGCATATGTATGACATGATGAGTTTTGATGATATATTTGTAAAAATAATAAAACCATTATATGAGTATTATTCGTTATTCACCCGCTACCGTTTCGTTATCCACTAATTATAACAGGTACAAGTAGGGTAGGGTAAGACAAATTCTTAACGGGTAAGGGTAGGGTATGGGTAAGGTCAATTCTTAGTAGGCATGGATATGAAAATGCTTTCACCCTACCCGTATCGTACCCATTGACACCCCTAGCCTGTAGGCCTTTATTACTTCACTCAAAAACACTTACATCAGGTTACAAACATATCGTAGCTTAACCTGCCTAAAACATTTGCTCAAAACTTAGTAGTAGGAAACATGCATCCAGTATAACCCTCTTCCAGTGCACTGCCCCCCTTGGCTAATAAATAATCAGCCAACGCTTGTGGCTTCGACCAATATGTGTACACTAAAAATAATAAGCTAATCATTTTCTAGTGAAAAAACCTCATTGATTTGCTTCACCTCTCGTATTGCGTCACTTGTTTAATTAAGAGTGCATGATTGTTATATGATTATATAAAAATTAGAACTAATAAATTTCAGCGTTATTTTATTATTTGATCAACGGGGAATAGCTTTAATATATCACCTTTTTTGCATGACAAAATATACAGAAATTTATTCCATTTTCTGTAGATTCGTTAAAGTTTGGTTGTCAAAAGTGAGAGAGAACACTTAAAACCATTTTCTACATTTCAATATATTTTGCATATATATAACTATAATTTAAGAGTACATTATTGCAGAACTACGGCATTATTACATTCGCAAGTTTGACTACACATTCATTTTTTTTTAAAATGCAAAATAAATTAAACACTGATGATGTAATTAATTATAAAGAAGTGAAAATAAAAATTGTACCAAAATTTAATATTTCAAAGGGTTCTCATAAGCAAACACATAGATAAACAATTTAGAATATCTGAGACGTACGCTTTAATTTTCTTTTAGCTGATGTTAAAATGTCAAATCGAACTCGTAGATAAACAATGTTATTTGTCCTCGTCACACTCGTTCAAACTCTATGTTGGACTTGGGTAACAAGACTGATGGCAGTTGGAATCTTATCCAGAACATGGGCGGTGGGGGGTCCAATTGGAAGGAAAAGTTGAAAAGAACAATTAAGGAATGTAATAATATTCCTCATGAAAGTTAGATTCTTTCTTGTCTTCCTTCTAGAAGAAACGCGGTACCACGGCCGATATATATCCATCCGAAGAAATCGCAATTTAAAAAAAACTATTAAATAAAATATTTCTGTTCTTAAATTATTGACACAATATCCCTGTGAATATTAACTTGTTCCTCCCTCTCCTTCTCCCTCCTATTTATTCTTAAAATATTAAAATATTTTGATCCGTATTATTCAATTTTAAATCAATAATTAAAAAGGAAAGTAATACACTTCATATTATTCTATGTATATTTCATTCTAATTTTATTATTTTTCTTTTTAGGAAAATAGTGAAAACTTTGTCAATTTCATCTATTCTTCTCATAAGTTTACATCAATAGTAATTATGGAAGGAGTGAGACTATGCATAGTAGACTATGCTACTATGCATAGTGAATATTGGCACGTGTTATGGAGTTAAATTTTTAGTTTGAAAGTCTTAATGGTTGATCCAAACTGTTCAACATGGTTTCTATATGAATATGTATTCATAAACTAAATTTTACATTTTTATAAAAAAAAATTACTATTTTGTAGATGGATAGAAAATCACTTGATATGGAAATTCTGGACCATCCAAAAACAGTTATTTTTTAACCATCTAAAAAAATAGTAAACAAATTCTAAAATGTGTAAAATTTAGTTTATAAGTACATATTCATATGAATACCATGTTAAACAGTTAGAATCGATCAAAGAATTTTGAAAATAAAAATGTTGATCCGTAGTACGGACTACGAGCCAATCCGCGCTATGTATAGTACCATAATGCTTCACTCGAAAGGAGTGAGGCTATGTACTTTTTAAATATTTAATGTGCCTTGTCGATGTATTAACAAGTTTTCGCATTATGAATTTACTCGAATCCTATAAATTAATTTTTCTAACGTATTTTATGGTGTCCTTGAGACAGTATTATAAAATAAAAATTAAAATATAAACAGACAAAGTTTTAATTGTAATCAGACAAAGTTTTAATTAATGTTTATTACATAAAATTGATTAATTATAGTTTTAATCGTTGTTTTCAGACAAATCTAAACTATAAAAAAAACAACGATTTTCAATAAATCTAAAAAAAATATTAAAAATTTCCAAAAATATAAAATTTGGTCTCCAAGCATATTTTAACATGGAGATCATGTTGAGCGGTTCGGATCAACTGTTTCAGAGGGGGATCTAGTATTGAAGAATGGGGGTCAATTGACCCCCATTTTTTTTTTCAAAACCTACTACTAAAATTTTATTTTTTTATATAAATTAATAGTAAAATGCTAGAGGTACAAGAAATTGACCCCCATATTTTTTATGAAATTCTATACTATTGACCCCCATTCTTTAAAAATAAAAAAAAAATTGTATATAATTTGAGGAATTTCTAGCATTTTTGAAATTTTTTTAATAAAAAAAAATCAAAATCTCACATGTGACACTTTTTTTTTTTATATTATCTCTCTCTCACTCACCATTCTTATTAAAAAAAAAAATTTGAACCCCATTCCAAAGATACCTGCCTCCGCCCCTGAATTGTTTGGACTTTAAAAACGAAGATATAGGATATGAGGCATGTATGAGGTATGAGGAGATGAGGCATTGGAACCCTCCTCATATATATATATATATATATGTATAACAAAACTACAAAAAAAAATATTTAAAAATTGGTAAGTTTTTACAAAAAAAAAATTTATAATAACTAAATTAATATTAAAAAACACAGTTAGCATGTTATTTTTTTATTTTTTATCTGTTATTAAAATAGGAAAAAAAAACAATTAACTGCACCATCTCGTATGTTGAAAACTGAAGTCACCATCTGAACAGCACTTCCAACTTTATAGTATTTGTTCACCAATTGTTAATCAATCTTGTATACTAATTGTATTTTAAAAAAAATGTATAGTTCATACAAGTATCTAAAATCATATCCAAAATGATCTATGTGCATATAAACTGTTTTGGATTTGTTGTCCTCACATTATATGAACAATTTTTTTTTTTTATTGTCTCAATCATCATCACCTAAGCAAAGTGAGGCTTCCCACAAAAATTAATTTCAACACATTCCATTCTATATTGAAATTTCAAACAACTTCACATGACACATGGTACAAGTTATACAACTAAAGTTCACCCATATAAGTCATCATCCATAAAAAAACTGTTGCGGCAACGCCGCAACTACGCATCTAGTTTGTTTCAATTTTAATTCACCACGGTGCATCGAATGACGCTCTGGCCTCTGGCGTTACAATTCATACAAACTCCTACCAAAACCGTTTTGTCGAAGAGCAACATAACTGGGGGTAGAATTAACCAAAAAAGAAACTCCTTTAAATGTGGCATGCTCAGACATAGAAATGGCAAATTTAACAGGGTTAACCACCCGGTATGAGAGTAGGGCCCCCGATTACATGGTGCTCATGATGAGAGCGAGGCAGCAGCTCCGAGAACTTATCAAGAAGCCGGGCTATATGTTAGTGGCAGTTGCCGTGGTGTACATGTTCCAGGACTTCGATGAGTTTCCGAGCTCACGCGTGAGGATATTCATGGGCTTTGTGGCTTTACTGGTTGGTTTGATCAGTGTTTTCTGTTGGATCACGTTTGGTTAGTCGAATCTGTCGTAATTTCCTTGAAAGGTCTCTCTCTCTCTCAATTAGGTTGATTTTAATTTTTGAAGAAAGTAACTAAAAGAATTTGTATTAGAGATAATCCTTTTCATGCTATTACCATTATCTTTAGTGTTTTGTATCGAGTAGAACTAGGGTGCTCCTAAGTTCACCCAACTTCTTGTGAACTTGACTCTAAAATATATCGAATCGACTTTAAACGATGAATCTAAACCGTTGAAATCCTTCTATCTAATTATTGATGCGTCTACATGTGAAAATTTTAAAGTTTTGAATTAATTTAATATAGAGTCAAGTAACCAAAGGAGTCCAAAAAATGAATGCATTAAAATTAATTTATAAACCTTAAACTTTTGACCACTTGACTCTATATTAAATTAATTTGAAACTTTAAAATTTTCACATGTAGACGCATCACTCATTAGGTAGAAGGATTTCAATGGTTTGGATTCATCGTTTAAAGTCGATTCGATATATTTTAGAGTCAAATTCACAAGAGGTTTGGTGAACTTAGGAGCACCCTAGTTCTACTCTTTTGTATCTGAGGTTAGGTGATCTGAGAACAGAGCAATGTTGCTAGAAAAGAAGAACGTTAAGGTACCTATGTGTTTGATTTCTGACTCTCGATCTCAAATTCCCCCTATTATTTTTAAAGGAATTTCTCTTTAATTCCGACTGGATCTATCATATTTTTTGTTTCTTAGTTATATGAGAAAATTTCAATTGTTGTTATATATTAATTTGCATATATGGTATATATACGAGTAAGAAGTAACCCCAAAGGCAAATGTTTGATGTTAAAAAAAATTACCGTGGTTCCAGTAACTTTTGATAGATGGTCCTGGATAAGTACTGTACGAAAAATACATTGATTTTTTAAAAAAGAAAAATAGAGGTCTACTAGCTTTTTAAAAAAAAATTGTTTATACCACAAAAGATTTTTCAATTTTGTAAATTTCGAACCCATAATTTTTTACATAAAAGCTACGTACTTTCACCACTGGACTAATTTTTTTTTTTTTTTTAAGGTTGGCCAGTTGGCCAACAATATATTGATAAAAATATAAAAGAGTCTCTGTACAGAAGTCTATACAAGAAAAAAATTAACCCGTAATAAAAATAAAAACTAGCTATTAATATACATCTTTATGAAAAGACTCTGGCCTCCTGAAAGACCCTAATTCTCTTGGGTGTCCTTTATGCTCCCTCATTTAATGGTGTCCAGGCATTGGATTACGGTGCATGCCGTCTCATTAATTAAAATTTCCAACGGCTTCCTTTTGTTGGAGAATAGTCTTCGATTCCGTTCTTTCCATAAGGACCAAGCTCCTGCCGCCCACACCACCCTGTATTGGCGCCTCCTGCTGGCGAAGACCTGTGGTAAATGGAGCCACATATCCCGGACCGTCTGGTTCCTTGCCAAGGTGATATTAAAATGGGCGCATAATCCTCTCCAGAACCTCTTGGCATAGATACAGTCCCATAGCAGGTGATCTCTTGTTTCCATTGCTCTGCTACTACACAATTGGCAGCCAAATGGTACCGTGCAACCTCTTATTGTGAGAACTTCTTGTGTGAGTATTTTATTTTGTAGCATTAACCATGTGAATACCTGTATCTTCAGTGCGACCCGTAACTTCCAAATGATCTTGTGATGCGCGAATATCACTCCCGTGTTGCGCATGGAGTGATAGGCTGAGCTGCATGTGAACAGTCGAGTCGGTGACCACCGCCAAGACCACTGTCCTGTTGTTGCATCGAAAGTCGTTTAGGCATCAAAAAATGGGAGCAAGGCGGCCAGATCACTGAGGAAAAATTTAAAGATTGATTCTTAAAAAGTACCTTGATGATTGATGGTTAAGTTTAATGTTGATTTTCTCTATTTGTCTACATCATAAAGACCAAGTTATGTTTTAATTGAAACAGATATAATATTAATTAGTAAATGATTAATAGTTAATTGGCAAAGTACGTTACTCAATTCAACAAGAAAACAAATTATTAGTCGTGATCAAGACCGAGACGTAGTGGGTCGACATCAATCATTTAGTGGAACCTTCGATTCTCTTTTTCTAATTACTTCCCGTTGACCGTGCTTTTTTTTTATTTTTATGATAATTTAACAAAGAATTTTTAAACTACTTCACCGAAATAATGCATTCTGAATATATTTTCCCAAATTACAAAATTAAAGAGGGTAAAAAAGCAAATGTACTTCCACAGTGGGTTGATTTGCCTCCATGCCTCTTCTGAGTCCGACACGGTGAAGGTCGTAACAGTTTGATTGTTTTAAAATTCGTGCAGTATCAAACTTCAAAGTCACTTTCATTTTTAAAAGAGTATGCTTCAAATAACACGTGTTTTTCATGCTTCATTCATGTCTGATATTCTTATATACGTTTTTAAAATTCAAATAATCAATCGGAACATGAATGAAGCATGAAAAACACGTGTTTTTCATGCTTCATTCATGCTATCTGTCAAGTATAGCAAGAAATAAAGCATCCGTTTATTTATTTTTTTGTTCGAAAGATAGCTCAAAGAGTTGTAGAAGTTTTGAAGGGTTCATACTTCTTAGTGTAATAGACAACCAATGAAAATCTTCAATAATGATGCTACTCGACAACATGACACACAAGATTAGTCACGTCGGACATGGGATGATACTGTTAGTGTGTGTTAGTTACTAATTAGGTTATTAGTTAGAGCTGTTAGTGACATAATTGTAATCAGACAAAACTTTAATTATTTATAGAGCATAGTTGTAATCCATGATCAATCAAAGAAATAATGTATCTTTTTATTTCTACTTCTCTTCTAATATCTTAGATACTGTGATTACAAATAAAAGCTTGTTGTAGTGGCCCGTAAAAGCCCAATACTCCAGCTTAGCTTTCTATTCTGCCGGAACTAATCCAACTTATTTCATTATATTTTGTTAGATTTAATATGAATATAGTTTTAATTAATGTTTATTACATAAAAATTGTAATTAATTATACATTAATTGATACTAAGTTTCATGAAAATTAAAAAATTATTAATAGTAATCAAGCTGTTACGTACTATGATCGGGTCAGGTCAACCTCAATTGACCAGCTCATGATTGTTGGAACTTTTATTAATTTTAACTTTTTCATCATTGAAAAGTGTATTATTGGTGAACTACTAGAATTCTTCTATATAACATGTTCCTGTATTCTTCTGTAGATTTTTCAACATTTATACGAAATCCACACATATATAATTGGTCTTTATCATTTTTATTAGAAAAATATCTTCTAAATTATGGTATCTTGCGCATGCACTGGTTACACGCTAATTTATTAGTAAAATAAAATAAAAATTAACATGTACGATTAATTTAATTTATAATGTTAATCATTGAAGTCTTATTACATATCTAATTTGAGTTTTGATCATTACCTCAATAATTAATATTTCTGATAGAATAGTCGTTGTAATTTTTTTTTATTACCTAACACAAGGGAAATTAAGAGAAAATTTCCAACCACATGGTTCAGAACTTCACATGCATGTATGAGGTTGTCGGAGACTTGGCTGAGTCAGTCTTCCCACCCCAAGTCAACTGATCTACTTCTCCATTCCTATTCCAAATGGACAAATCCCATTCAAATCAATTTTCAGAGAGATAGGGATAAAAGAAACCCTTGTTGGGGCAATATTAATTTGTTTTATAACAAAAGAGCTCAAGTTAATTAGGTTAATCTAGTCAAACATTTATATATAATATAGCTGTCACATAAACTTAAAAGTTTGAATCTTATATTAATTTGCTTATTTCATATATAGTTTGAATCCAGGCAGAACGATAACATTTCTTCTTTTCAGTACCAAATGGAGAGATGTGCAACCTTGAAGCTTCAAAGAAATGACATAACACATCTTTTGAGGCCCAGCACATGTACATATATTATGTTCATTTCTCGGAGATAAACTATAATATGATAAGAGAGAAAGAGAGGTAGCTACTTTTCTCGTCAAGACATACGCCAACCATAAAACAAAAGAGGGAGCTAGCAAGAAAGAGAGTTTACGCCGGCGAATGGCAAGAAAAACTGCGCGCAAATTCTCAAACTTCGCAGGTACTAATTAACCATCTAATTTCTTTTGTAAGTCCATTTAAATGCGCATTCATTTATCTACTATAATTACTAATTGTGGCGAGACTCCACGCCATAGAAATTGCCGTCGTGTGTTGTCAATGAGCACCTAACAGTGCTTTTTCCCCCTCTGCTATACGGATCCGTATTCTCTCTATTACTACACAGGATGTGCATCACTTTACGGTTTGAGATTCGGAAAAAATAGAGAACAGTATATTATTGAGCTTGGAGATTAGTGCCAAGCTAAAATGAATTGTCTAGATTCAATAATTGTAAAAGATTCCCTTGTGCCACAAGAGAGAGGTTGTGAATTCCTGCTATACTCTGTCAAAAGTTGCATTTACATATCACTTTATGGAACAAATGTTAAGCCTCTTATCCCAATTCTGTGAGCAGGGGTGCCCATTAAAATTAAATTTTAAGATCATGTTTGGGCGTTGTCCCTTAATTAAAATTAAGAAATATTAAATTGCTTATTTCAAGTTAATTAAGGTAGATTCAGCTATCCAACTTTGCACGTGAACTTAAAATTTAAGTTAACTACTTAACTTATTTCGTTTGATAGGAATTTCAATTTGAAGAATATATCAAGTTGTTAAAATTTTCTAATAAAATATACCAAACTTAAAATAACCGTAAATCATTGAAAATAAAATCATAACCAAATTAATTAAAGAGAATTATAATTTATGATTATGAATAAATAAATATTATAGTAGTAATAATGATGATGCTGATAATTATAATAATTAAAATATTATTGGCGGTATCGCCTCATCAGGGCACCTAAGGTGAGATGGATGAGAACGGAGTAGGCATCGGACCTAATTTTGAGTTCAATGAGCTCCATGATCATCCGATCTATCTTAAGATCTGTGTGCACGAAAATCAAAGCAGTCATGCACGAAATTTAAAGTATTGCACACAAATCATAACCAAGTTGAGATGGAGAGCGTGTAACTGAAACCTCTCGGTGGGAGTGAAATCGCCTTAGGAATGGAGAGGGATCTAGGCGATGTCGCCAGGGAAGGAAAGAGGAACCTAATGAAGAGTCCAATATTAGTTTTAAAAAATTTCGTGAGTTTCTCCATTAAGAGTTTTTTTTTTTTTTGTGCATATATAGCACAGTATTACATTATATATACATAGCACCGTAGCTCAACGTATTAATTAGTCAAGTCAAAATAAATGCAAAAAAAATACTATTAGTGTTAAATAGCTTTGGGGACACTTTTTCAATAAAATTAAGATGACAAATTACACTGTTCAAGCGATGAGGTAATAAAATTAGTATTAAAATATTACTAAAACAAACGCACGGCTTTTTGGGCTATTAGGGCCTTTAGTTAATTTCAACAGTACCTTTAACCACATTTCATGTGTAATATAACTTGACCCTCGGTAAAACCCACCTGTCATTTTAAAATTATAAATGCATGAAAGACTGAATAATCTGTTCTATCTTGGAGAGCCTGCATGATAACATATGGCCGGAACAAGAGAGATGCAAAGAGAGTATAAGATTTAAGAAGTGAAAATATGAAATTTTAATAATGGCCAGAATAAAATCTCCATATATAACATGATATTCTACTCAGATATCAGAATAAATAACAAACGCCCATAATTATAAGAAAGAACAAACATTAACTATAGAATCATTGATGCCTAAAGTGATCATTTATCCAAAGATAAAAAGAAAAAACTCCGAAAGCAAGGGTACCTCAACAGCTACAAATTTATATACATCTGACTGCCTACGGGCTTTAATTTATCAAAAAAGAGAGAGAAAAAAAAATACACATATACATCTGACTGCGAACTAGCTAGTTTCATACATCTATATACCACTTCCTTTATTATAACAGGAGGTTGGAACAAAATTCAGCATGCACTTGCAGGTGTGCATTTTATTTTATTTTTGATAAAAAAAAAAAAATAGGGATCATGTCCTTATTTATATATTGATAACAAAGTCTTACATATCAGGTTTTGATATAAAACCTGTTACACCCCTTACAAATGCAGACTCTACAGCAAATCCTTGTTGAATTTAAATAAAACAGAAGCTCAAGGAGAAGAAAAGAGGAAAAAGTCTTCTACTCTTATGCTAATTCAAGTATGACCATTGACTGTGAACTTCTTATGCCAGTTCCGTTACTGTATTGCATTGTTCTCTAAATATTTTGACTCATCTTTCTCTCCATGTGACGAAATGTGTGATTGCCATAATCTCTTTTATCTTCATTGGTGTCTTCTCGTATGTAGGTGTGCATTTCATGTCTTCTGAAAAGTTTGATATGTAAATAATTAGATATTAAGAAGTAGAATACCAAGAAGATAATTAAATCTGTTAATCTTAGAGAAATATATATTTAGATGCCCATTTTAATTGAAGTCCGCCACTAATTATGTTCCATGAGGTTTGGTATATATTTATATGAACTATAACATTATAATATAGGTACATGTGATCATGAAATTTGATATATATGTATCTGTTATTCATCCACCATATTTGATCATGTATATGTTTAAAATTCAATAATATATATCATAGTATTTGATGGTTTAAATTTCACAATTAAGTTCCATATTTTGATATAAGGGGGAATTTCATGTATACCCCTCAAAAACTTCAAAATTACGTATTTCCCCCTCTAAAGTTTGAAATTACATATTTCCCCCTCTAAACTTCAAAAACTCACAAATTTACCCATTTTATTGTCTTTTATATTAAAACTCATTATAAATTTATAAAATACTCATTTTACCCTTTATTAAAAATATATAAATCTAATCAGACTCAAATTATTTGTGCATGTTGCTTCAATATGCGTGTGTTTTTGCATCAAGATTCGTGCCAATCTTGTGTGCACAAATCTAAAGGCAGTTCGAACGGTAGAGGAACCATTCATATTTAAATTTGAGTATGATAAGATTTATATGCTTTTAATAAAAGGTAAAATGAGTATTTTATAAATTTAGAATGAATTTTAATATAAAAGACAATAAAATAGATAAATTTGTGAGTTTTTGAAGTTTAGAGGGGAAAATATGTAATTTCAAATTTTAGAGGGGGGAATACGTAATTTTGAAGTTTTTGAGGGGTATATATGAAATTTCCCCTTGATATAAATACCAACTTGCACTAAGCATATTATAAGCTCATTCTCTAGTTAAAAAAAAAAAAAAACCATGATATTTGGGAACTATTTTGAATTGCTAATAGCATAAATCATCCAGAGATTCCATAGTAAATTTAATAATTATATCCACTCCACGTACCTTGGAGATGTTAGAGTCCCATAAACTCGAGGATGAAGATAATAAATACACCAAATACGAGCAGGCTAATCGCAACGTAGGTAAGAATGTTAACAGCAAAAACAATGTGTGATGTTGTGGAAGGCTTGTAGGATAACAGGATCAGGCTTTGCCCTGAAAGAAAAGCCGAGGCCAAGAATATCATGCAAATGTTCAAGTGCGTGTTTTTCTTGACACTTCCAAGATATCCGCTGAAGATAGCAGTTATTCCCCCAAAGGATATAGATGATACCTAAAAGTTAGCTAATGGCAAGTAATTAATTTATTTGTACATATAATTTCACAATTAATTCAACTGTTTTCTTATTAAATATTTAGTTTCTAACCAATGCATGCATGAAAATCCATGTTATTATAAATTTGGTGCATTTCAGTTTAGTAGTTAAATTCAACTGTCTTCTTCCGCCATTGATCCTTGCACTACCAATTGATCAATTATTAATTATTGCTCATAAAAGGAGTATTAAACTTTCTAGTGTCAAACAAAAAAACCTTAAAAGATGAAAATAATGCTTCCTATTTTGTCTTCCTATTGTTGTTGTTAGTTATGAAAGAAAAAATTAATAATGCTACCACAGGGAAAGGGTATTTTATACATGATACATAAATACGTTTTTTCTTTTCAGTGCAAAAAAATATAAATATATGTTTCTTGCGACACATGATCCTTAAATATTAATAAATTTCTGACCTTGTTTCCCTTGATGTAAGCCAACTTGAGATCATCTTCTTCTAAGGTGTCTTGGATGTTATGGATTGCCCATAACTTGAATAGCCAAACGGAAAAAACAATCACAAGTGGTATGAAAACCAAAACAGTGTACCACTTTAAGAAGGTGAAGGCAATTGTAAGTGCAGAAAATGCCAACAAAACTAGTAGAAATTTGCACAATCCCAGGAAGACTTTTATAGTACTAAAGCTAAAATGCGTGAGTCTCATTTGGCAAAGGAGCATAAGGCAAATGCTGATTATAAAACATGTGAAGGACAGGAAAACTGAGGCTGAGACAACAGGGTGGTGTGCATGGTGCGAAGCATTTGTATGTATACCAAAGAGGACACCAATCAAACCGCCTGATGATAAAGATACAACCCCTTGGCTTAGCTCAGAAAGGCGCGGTATGTCCTTCATCTTTTTTTCGTATTGGGTTTTGTCTTTCTCAGTTTCTTTCTCATTGGTTTTGAAGCTGATATACAAATGAATACATAAGGTAAGGAGTACTGCTGCCATGACAATTGGTATTAGAAGGTTATAAGGGCTTGGAAGCTGCAACAAGGGAATAAGTGATGCGAGAAGAGCAGTGGATGAGAAGATGATGAGAATTTTTGAGATAGTGTGATGGATAGGATGAGTAATTGTGTTATTCGGTGCAAGCATGAAAAATGTATGGATCAGCAAGCAAAAGCCAGCACCGAGAGCCAAAGAGCCAAGGATAGACACGGCTTTAAGAATGTTTTCATTGGCCAAGTTTTTAGGTAAAAACATGATGCATAATATTTCTGAAAATCCAAACAACATGGCAATGGTAGCAAACTCTGACTTGGTTTTCCCCTTTGCTTTGCGGATTTCTTCTATCTGTCAGATTAGTAAAAACGAAGGGGAAAAAAACATTATTAGATTAATTAACATATATCGTTAGAGAATGATATTGGGAGTAGAACCTATTGTGAAAAAAAATATATTATTAGATAAGCATGGAATTTTGAGCTTAAATTGAAAACCTATCAGATAAGTATAAAATGATGGGGCTTAGAAACTCAGATCCCTTTTTTTTGTTACACCCAGCCAAAATTACCATATGCTAATTGCAAATATATATGCGACTTAATAGGACCTGAGCTAGCTAAATATATATTGGTATACTACAACAAAACCCTCGTTACCATTGAAGACCCTGATTTAGTTTAGAAGATTTATATGTATTCACTAATTTACTGCCCTATATATATAGTGGCTGTGCAGCGTACTGCATGTACCTAACTAAGCGTGAAGAGTTTGTATGAAATAGCATATTGAAGAGTGAAAGACTAACCAGTTTTTTCTCATCAGCTGCAGCAGATGCTTTTTGAGTGCCTGACTCTATGGCCCCACCAGGTGAGGTCGCTTCCTGCAGCAAGAAAACAAGATATTAATCACACGTCTGGTCTCATAACAAGAAATTCTCTTATGGTTCAATGGAAGGTAGAAACATGCAACAAATGGTTCTGTCATTTTCTATTGCCTTTGAGTTTCATCTCTAAAGAAATCAAATCATTAGTGCTGGTAGTCTAGACCATAATATTATTTTTTTTCTGATGAGAAGTTGAGAACTCCTGAACCCGTGCCTTTGAAGTCTGAACACCATATTTAGGTTAAGTCAAAAAAG
The DNA here is from genome assembly GCA_964058825.1 of Carex arenaria. Classification (NCBI taxonomy): domain Eukaryota; kingdom Viridiplantae; phylum Streptophyta; class Magnoliopsida; order Poales; family Cyperaceae; genus Carex; species Carex arenaria. The sequence goes on from CAXKVW010000161.1 coordinate 55,767, forward strand.
ATTTTTGACAGAATAAATTATGGAAAAACAAAAGATATGACAAAATCAGTTCATACTTAATAGTATATTATATTCAATCCTATAAAGGTATGGACTAATGGTTCGATCCTAGACTATATTTTAAATCGGTAGCAGTTACATTATCAATTTTTATTAGGGTTTTCAAAGCATATACATATAAAGTTAAAAACCTGTTGTTGCAAGCCAGTCTCTAGATCATTTGGGTGGTTATCATTTGGGGGGGCAGTCTCTTTGTTTGCTGGTACCATCAAGCCAGTCTCTAGATCTACACCAATTGAGTTCTCGTCCTGAAATAAACAGAATTTCTAGGTGAAGAATGATTGCATGATTAACCTAACTAGTTGAAAAAATATAAAAACATCTCTTGTGTAACATAAAATATTGGAAGTTTAAACATTAGATTCAAATATATTTATAGTAGTTTCGAGATCTGTATCTCAACTCCCTCGTGCAAGTTCAGACCGAGTTTAAACAGTTTGGAAGAGCTTTATCTAGTGGGAAAAAAAAAACGCTTGTTTAGAGAGGGAGTTAGAGAGAGGAGAAAAAAGGGAGCTATTCCAAAGGAACAAAAAAAAGAGAAGAGAGATATCATTACAAGCTAACCAAAAGAAGAGAGATATATTTGGAAGTCCAGCTCCCATGGATTTTCAAAAGAAAGAAAACTGAGATAGAGATGAAATTTAAACCTGGTATATTATTTTGAATCCTATAAAGGTGTGGACATTAAACCTGGTATATTATTTTAAATCCAGTATAGGAATACTGGATTTTAAATCGGCACAGTGACATATTCTCAGTTTGTATTAGGGTTTTCAAAGCATATACATATAAAGTTAAAAACCTGTTGTTGCAAGTAGTGGTTATCATTTGGGAGATCAGTATCTTTGTTTGCTAGTACCATCAAGCCAGTCTCTAGATCTACACCAAGTGAGTTATTTTCCTGCAATAAACACATTTTCTAGGTGAAGAATAATTGCATGATTAACCTAAGCTAGTTGAAAAATATAAAAACATCTCGTGTAACATAAAATATTTGAATTTCAAACATTAGATTCAAATATATTTATAGTAGTTTCGAGATCTGTATCTCAACTCCCTCGTGCAAGTTCAGAACGAGTTTAAACAGTTTGAAGGTTAATCTAGTAAAATAAAAATAAAAATCTTGTTTAAGGAGGAAGCTAGCTAGAGAGAGAAGAAAAAAAGGAGCTATTGCAAGAGAACAAAAAAAGAAAAGAGAGATATCATTACAAATTACAAGCTAACCAAAAAGAAGAGTGAGATATACTTGAAGTTGCCAACTCCCTTGGACTTTCAAAAGAAAGAAAGATGAGATAGAGTTCGATGAAATTCAAACCTGGTATATTATTTTCAATCCTACAAAGGTATGGACTAATGGTTGGATCCGATCGATACTGGATTTTAAATCAACAACAGAGACATTCTCAGTTTTGATTAGAGTTTTCAAAGCATATACATATAAAGTCAAAATTAAACCTGGTGTTGCAAGTGGTGGTTATCATTTGGGGGTTCAGTCTCTATGTTTGCTGGTACCATCAAGCCAGCTGTCTCTAGATCTACACCAAGTGAATTCTCTCCCTGCATTAAACCGATTTTCTAGGTGAAGAATGATTGAACCTATATAGCTTGTTGAAAAAAATTATAAAATCATCTTTTGTGTAGCATAAAATATTGGTTTTTAGAAAATTAGTTTCAAATGTGTGTGTGTGTGTAGTAGTTTATAGATCTGTACCTCAACTTCTCGTTCAAGTTCAGAACAAGTTTAAAACAATTTGAAAGTGCTCTATCTAGTATAATCAAAAGATAAACATCGTTTGTTCAGGAAGGGAGCTAGAGAGAAGAAGGGAGAAAAAAAAGAGGAACCCTTCCAAAAGAACAAAAAATAAAAGAGATAGAAATCATTCCAAACTAATAAAAAAGAAGAGAGAGATACTTGGCAATTAGCACCGGCTTCCATTGGTTTTCAAGAGGAAGAGACAAGAGGAAGAGAAAAATGATTATAACAGAACAAAAAGAAGAGCAAGAAAGAGAGAATCATGCGACTTTGGCTGAAGAGGAGAGCTTGAAGAGGTTATGATCAAGTAAAGTTGGGTCCGATGTCCATCGGACTCAAACTGGGTCCAATAGGTTTCATAACCCATGCTCACGGATATTAAAGCGAACTTGCACGGCTATTAAAGTGATACGTACAGATTTTAAAGCTGATCGGACACTTATGGAGCTCATCAGACCCATTTTGAGTACGATAGGCATCGGACCCAAGCTGCTCCCAAATATCAGAGGTTTCTTACGGATGAAGTTTGCAAAAAAAAAAAAAAAAAATTGGCCCGCCGTATGACTGTATCTAGCTCACTCATAGTCAAAGATTTGACGTATAGTACCGTGTTCAACTTGGTCTTCTCTCTGATCATTTTTCCACCGAAAGAGTTGCTTCCCCTTGCATTGCGTCATTGATTTGCATCACCTTGTATTGAGTCCGCATCTGCTGCGATTCTTCGCTCATGAACAGTGACCTGCGATTCCTGCTTTTCCAAATCCAACTGTTGAATTGTTTCGAGATTCGTGCAAGAAAAAATCAGCTGCTTTGAGATACGTGTACGAAATTAGTGTACGGTCAGATTTGGAAAAGCATGAATTTTAGAGTTACTGTTGACCGTTTTAGAATCGCAGCAGATGTGATTTCCCTTGTATTGCGTCACGACTTGAGAGGAGGTTCGATGGGCATGGAACCTATTTTGGTTCGACTAATTCAATCACCATTCAATATGTTTTAAGATTCGTGCGCAATTCTTTAAATTTCGTGCAAGTCTGTTTCAATTTTCATGCACACAGATCTTAAAATGAATCCAATAGTCATGGAACTCATTGAACTTAAAAGTAGATCAAATGGGCATCGGACCCACTCTGTTCTCTTGCGTCACTTGTTTAATTAAGAGTGCTTGATTGTTATATGATTATGTAAAAATTAGAACTAATAAATTTCAGCGTTATTTTATTATTTGAATGCAGAATAACTTTAATATATCACCTTTTTTGCATGACAAAATATATACAGAAATTTATTATATTTTCTGTAGATTCGTTAAAGTTGGTTGTCAAAAGTGAGAGAGAACACTTAAAACCATTTTCTACATTTCAATATATTTTGCATATATATAACTTTAAACTAAGAGTACATTATTGCAGATCAATACGACTAGCCTAGTAGCTAAGGCACTATTACATTCGCAAGTTTGACTACACATTCATTTTTTTTATATGCGAAATAAATTAAACACGTACTGATGTAATTATAAAGATGTTAAAACAAAAATTGTAACAAAATTTAATATTGCAAAGGGTTCTCATAAGCAAACACATAGATAAACAATTTATAGTATCTGACGTACGCTTTAATTTTCTTTTAGCTGATGATAAAATGTCAAATAACATTTGCACGAAATTGATCAAACTCGTAAATAAACAATGTTATTTGTCCTCGTCACACTCGATCAAACTCTATGCTGAACTAGGGTAACAAGGGCATGATGCAGTTGGAATCTTATCCAGAGTAGGGGTGGTGAAATTGTGGGGTCAATTGACAGGAAAAGTGGGAAAGAACAATTAAGGAATTATTCCTCATGAAAGTTGAAGTCAATGCTAGAAATTTAGGTTAGATTCTTTCTTGTCTTCCTTTTAGAAGAACGCGGTACCACGGCCGACATACGCCCGAAGAAATCGGAACTTTAACAAAATAATTTTTTTGACTGATTTTTTTAAACTATTAAATAAAATATTTCTCTTCTAAAATTATTGACACAACATCCATGTGAATATTAACTTTTTACTCCCTCTCCTTCTCCCTCCTATTTATTCTTAAAATATTAAAATATTTTGACCCGTATTATTCAATTTTAAATCAATAATTAACAAGGAAAGTAATATACTTCATATTATTCTATGTATATTTCATTCTAATTTTGTTAATTTTCTTTTTAGGAAAATAGTGAAAACTTTTTGTCAATTTCATCTATTCTTCTCATAAATTTACATCAATAGTAATTATGGAAGGAGTGAGACTATATATGCACCATGCATAGTGAATATTGACACGTGCTATGGACTCAAATTTTTAGTTTGAAAGTCTTAACGGTTAATCCAAACCATTCAATATGGTCTCTATATGAATATGTATTCGTAAACTAAATTTTACATTTTTATGAAAAAAAATTACTTTTTTGTTGATGGATAGAAAATCACTTGATCTGGAAATTCTGGACCATCCGAAAACAGTGATTTTTTAACCATCTTAAAAAATAGTAAACAAATTCTAAAATGTGTAAAATTTAGTTTACAAGTACATATTCATATGAATACCATGTTGAACAGTTAAAATCGACTAAATAATTTTGAAAACCAAAATATTGATCCAAGTACAGACTACGAGCCAATCCGCGCTATGCACAGTACCATAGTGCCTCACTCGAAAGGAGTGAAAGGAGTGAGGCTATGTACTTTTTAAATGTTTAATGTGCCTACTTGATGTATTAACAAGTTTTCGCATTAAGAATTTCCTTGAATCCTATAAATTAATTTTTCTAACGTCGTATTTTATTGTGTTCTTGAAACAGTATATAAAATAAAAATTAAAAAAAAATAAACAGATAAAGATTTAATTGTAATCAGACAAAGTTCTAATTAATGTTTATTACATAAAATTGATTAATTATAGTTTTAATTAATGTTTATTACATAAAAATTGATTAATTATACATTAATTGATACTAAGTTTCATGAAAATTAAAAAACATATTAATAGTAATCAAGCTATTACGTACTATGATCGGGTCAGATCAACCTTGACCAGTTCATGATTGTTGGAACTTCTATTAATTTTAACTTAATATTCTCTTATTTTATCATCATTGAAAAGTGTATTATTGGTGAATTACTTGAATTCTTCTATAGAACATGTTCCTAATATTATTATATATAGATTTTTCAACAGTTATACGAAATCCACACATATATAATTGGTTTTTATCATTTTTTATTATAAAAAGATCTTCTGAATTAAGGTATCTTGCGCATGAACGAGTTACACGCTAATTTATTAGTAAAATCCAAAAAATTAACAAGTACGATTAATTTAATTTATAATATTAATCATTGAAGTATTACATATATAATTTGAGTTTTTATCATTACCTCAATAATTAATATTTCTGATAGAATACTCATTGTAATATTTATTTTTATTATTACCTGACACAAGGGCCCGCAAGGGAAATTAAGAGGAAATTTCCTACCACATGGTTCACATGCATGTGTGAGGTTGATCCGACTCTGCTGCTTTTATTGAATAAAAGCAGGGTCCTGCTTTTACCATCCAAACCATTCAAAATTTTTCATTCACGTATCTCGATAAAGAAACTTTTTCATGCACAAATCTCAACGAATTTGAATGGTTGAGATGATAAAAGCAGGTTCCTGATTTTATGGAATAAAAGCAGCAGAGTCGGATTCGTGAGGTTGTCGGAGACTTGACTCAGTCAGTCTTCCCAACCCAAGTCAACTGATCTACTTCTCCATTCTTATTCCAAATGGACATTCCCATTCGTATCAATTTTCAGAGAGCTAGGGACAAAAGAAACCCTTGTTGGGGCAATATTAATTAGTTTTATAACAAAAGAGCTCAAGTTAATTAGGTTAATCTAGTCAAACATTTATATATAATATAGCTGTCACATAAACTTAAAAGTTTGAATCTTATATATATTCCTCCCGGCAGAGAACGATAACATTTCTTCTTTTCAGTGCCAAATGGAGAGATGTGCAACCTTGAAGCTTCGAAGAAATGACATAACAGATAACACGTCTAATTGAGGCCCAGTGCATATGAATATATTATGTTCATTTCTCGGAGAAAAACTATAATTGAGGAAGAGGGATGATAAGAGAGAAAGAGAGGTAGCTACTATTCTCGTCAAGACATACGCCAACCATAAAACAAAAGAGGGAGCTAGCAAGAAAGAGAGTTTAATTACGTGGGCAAATGGCAAGAAAAACTGCGCGCAAATTCTCAAAGTTCTCAGGTACTAATTAACCATCTAATTTCTTTTGTAAATCCATTTAAATGCGTTAATTGTCGTGAGACTCCATGCCATAGAAATTGCCGTCGTGTGTTATATATCAATGAGCACCTAACAGCGCTTTTTTATCCCTCTGTTATACTTTGTCAAAAGTTGCATTTACATATCACTTTATGGAACAAATGTTAAGCCTCTTATCTAGAGATGATAACGGTATGGATAATTAATATCCGATCCGAATTCGTAAATTTAGATATGAATATCCGATAACCGAATATCAGTATGGATAAGGATACTAATATGATTTTACATTTCAATTATCCCTATCCGAATAGTAGATATACCATATATTTTAATATATATTATAAAAATTTAAGTTATTCACCATTATAATTAAATAAATATTTTGAAATTTTATATTATTTATATTATTTTAATAAATATCCGATCTGATCCGTCTGATATGTCTAATATCCGCTTTGTATCTGTATCCGAAAAAAAAAAGATGGATATGATTTTACCCCTATCCGCTCCGTATCTGCTCTGTTTTTCCCCTACTCTTATCCAAATTTTGTGAGCAGAGGTGCCCAATATTAAAATTAAATTTTAAGATCATGTTTGGGCGTTGTTCCTTAAAATTAAGAAATATTAAATTGCTTATTTCAAGTTAATTAAGGTAGATTCGGCTATCCAACTTTGCATGTGAACTTAAAATTTAAGTTAACTACTTAATTAAGTTATTTCGTTTGATAGGAATTTCAATTTGAAGAATATATTAAGTTGTTAAAATTTTCTAGTAAAATATACCAAACTTAAAATAACCGTAAATCATTCAAAATAAAATAATAACCAAATTAAGGAGAATTATAATTTATGATTATGAATAAAAAATATTATAGTAGTAATAAAGATGATGCTGATAAATATAGCAATAAAAATATTATTGGCGGTACCACCTCAGGGCACCGAAGGTGAGTCGGAGAGCGCGTGACTGAAACCTATCAGTGGGAGTGAAATTACCTTTGGAAATTGGAAGAGAGAGGGAGGCAACATCAACAGAGAAGGAAAGAGAGACCTAACGAAGAGTACATTAGTTTTAATTTTTCTGTGAGTTTCTCTATCAATAGGTTTTTTCTGTGCTATTTACGGTATGACATTATATATGCATAGCACCGTAGCTCAACGTATTAATTAGTCAAGTCAAAATAAATGCGAAAATAAAATAACCATTAGTGTTAATTAGCTTTGGGACACTTTTTCAATAAAATACGCCAAATTAATAAATTTCACTATTCAAGCGATGATGTAAACAAATTAGTGTTTAGTTACTAAAATAAGCGTGGGCTTTTGGGCTTTTTGGGCTTTTGGGATTTTTGGACTTTTTGGGCTTTTGGGCCTCTAATGTCAACACCTTTAACCACATTCATGTGTAATATAACTTGACCCTCGGTAAAACCCACCTATCATTTTAAAATTATATATACATGAAAGACTGAAAAATCTGTTCTATCTTGGAGCGCATGGATGATAACATAAGGCCGGAACAAGAGATATGCAAAGAGAGTATAAGATTTAAGTAGTGAAAATATGAAATTTTAATAATGGAGGAATAAAATCTCCATATATAACATGAATGATATATTCTACTCAGATATCGGAATAAATAACAAACGCCCATAATTATAAGAAAGAACAAACATTAATTATAGAACCATTGATGCCTAAGTGATCATTTGTCCAAAGATAAAAAGAAAAACTCCGAAAACAGGGGTACCTCAACAGCTACAAATTTATATACATCTGACTGCCTACGGGCTTTAATTTCTCAAAAAAAGAAAAAAAAAATACACATATACATCTGACTGCGAACTAGCTAGTTTCATACATCAGACGTACATGCCACTTCCTTTATTATAGCAGGAGGTTGGACAAAATTCAGCATGCACTTGCAGGTGTGCATTTTATTTTATTTTTTGATAGAAAAATAGGGATCATGTCCTTATTTATATATTGATAACAAAGTCTTACATGTCAGGTTTTGATATAAAACCTGTTACCTCCTTACAAATGCAGACTTTACAGCAAGTCCTTATTGAATTTAAATAAAACAGAAGCCCAAGAAGAAGACCATTAACTGTGAACTTCTTATGCCAGTTCCGTTATTGTCTTGCATTGTTCTCGAAATATTTTGACTCATCTTTCTCTCCATGTGATGAAATATGTGATTGCCATAATCTCATAATGTCTTTTATCTTCATTGGTGTCTTCTTGTATGTAGGTGTGCATTTCATGTCATCTGAAAAGTTTGATCTGAAATAAATTAGAAATTATGAAGTAGAATAGCAAGAAGATAATTAAATCTGTTAATCTTAGAGAAATATATATTTAAATGCCCATTTTAATTAAAGTCCGCCACTAATTATGTTCCATGAGGTTTGATATATATTTATATGAACTATAACATATATATAACGTAGGTACATGTGATCATGAAATTTGATATATATATGTATATGTATATGTTATTCATCCACCATATTTAATTATGTATATGTTTAAAATTCAATAATATATATCATAGTATTTGATGGTTTAAATTTCACAATTAAGTTCCTTATGTTGATTTAAATACCAACTTGCACTAAGCATATTATAAGCTTATTCTCTAGTTTAAAAAAAATTAACCATGATATTTGGGAACTATTTTGAATTGCCAATACTATAAATCATCCAGAGATTCCATAGTAAATTTAATTATTATATCCACTCCACGTACCTTGGAGATGTTAGAGTCCCATAAACTCGAGGATGAAGATAATAAATACACCAAATACGAGCAGGCTAATCGCAAAGTAGGTAAGAATGTTAACAGCAAAACCAAGGTGTGAAATTGTGGAAGGCTTGTAGGATAACAGGATCAGGCTTTGCCCCGAAAGAAAAGCCGAGGCCAAGAATATTATGCAAATATTCAAGTGCGTGTTTGTCTCGACACTTCCAAGATAACCGCTGAAAATAGCAGTTATTCCCCCAAAGGATATAGATGATACCTAAAAGTTAGTTAATGGCAAGTAATTAATTTATTTGTACATATAATTTCATAATTAATTCAACTGCTTTCTTATTAAATATTTACAAATATTAGTTTCTAACCAATGCATGCATGAAAATCCATGTTATTATAAATTTGGTGCATTGCAGCTTAGTAGTTAGTTAAAATTATTTTGTCTTCCACCATTAATTGATCCTTGCACTACCAATTGATCCATTATTAATTATAACTCATAAAAGGAGTATTAAATTTTCTAGTGTCAAACAAAATAACCTTGGAAGATGAACTTCTATATATTATGTGTCCTATTATCTACTTCCTATTGTTGTTGTTAGTTATGAAAGAAAAAATTAATAATGGTAGCCACAGGGAAAGGGTATTTTATATATGATATATAAATACATTTTTCTTTTCAGTGCAAAAATATATATATATGTTTTTCGCGACACATGATCCATAAATATTAATAAAATTCTAACCTTGTTTCCCTTGGTGTAAGCCAACTTGAGATCATCTTCTTCTAAGGTGTCTTGGATGTTATGGTTTGCCCATAACTTGATTATCCAAACGGCAAAAACAATCAAAACTGGTATGAAAACCAAAACAGTGTACCACTTTAAGAACGTGAAGGCAATTGCAAGTGCAGCAGTTGCCAACAAAACTAGTAGAAATTTGCACAACCCCAGAAAGACTTTTATAGTACTAAAGCTCAAATGCATGAGTCTCATTTGGCAAAGGACCATAAGGCAAATGCTGATTATAAAACATGTGAAGGACAGGAAAACTGAGGCTGAGACAACAGGGTGTTGTGCATGGTTCGAAGCGTTTGTATGTATACCAAAGAGGACACCAATCAAACCACCTGATGATAAAGATACAACCCCTTGGCTTAGCTCGGAAAGGCGCGGTATTTCCTTCATCTTCTTTTCGTATTGAGTTTTGTCGTTCTCAGTTTCTTTGTCATTGGTTTTGAAGCTGATATACAAATGAATACATAGGGTAAGGAGTACTGCTGCCATGACAATT